>JAHBCN010001914.1:0-103653 GCA_019359885.1 Listronotus oregonensis
TTATTTAATAACGTTTTATTGTAAAAAAATTTAAACTTTAGGTATAATAAATATTTAACTACTCTCAACCTTTAAATAACCCTCCCTTATGAGATTTACAAAAAAAAATTGACAAATAATAACGATTTGAGATTAAATTATAGTCCCGAAATGAAGCTAAAAATGGCAAAACCTCGCATTATTTTTGTCCTGCATCGATTTGCATAAAAATTTGGAATCAGGCGCATCTAACCCTCTACTTCAAATGCTATTCCATGGTGATGTGCGCTGTTTGGGTTTTTTAAGGGTCAAAATATTCCTAATTGTAAAAAAACTTATAGAATAACATTTTAAACCTTGAGATGGGTACAAGGGGTTTTTGGATTAGTTGATTAATTTTTTTTTTTATGTTTTGAATAAAATTTTTTCAAATTTTTAAAAACTGAAAAATCACCCCTTGTTAGAGCTTAAAGTAAAAAAAATATTTCCCCTAAAAATGATTAATTTACCATAGTGATTTTTTTTAGAATCTTTTTGCTTAAAATATGTACTTATTTTATTTGAACTTTTCGCCCCTTATAAATCAACCCTTATTAAAGCTTAATTAAAAAAAAATATTCCAAAAATTAATAACTTGACAGATTTAATAATTAAAATATTACTGCCTGAAATATTACCAATTTCATTCTTTTGCAAATTTTCAACCCTTTAAAAAACCACCCCTTACAACATTGCAATTTTATAAACCAATATAATAGATAAAAATAGAAAAAAAGTAGAATTACATCCCAAAAAATTATACTGGTAAAAGTAAAAAAATATATCGGTGTTATAAATATTATGTCGGGGGGGTTATTCGAATTTTTCAAAAAAAAAGTTGACGGGTTTTTTTAAAACATCGTTTTTAGTTTTAATGATAAAAATTTTTTTTTAAAATAGTTTTGTAGGGTTTTTAAAAGCTACAAGGCTTGTAAATTAAATCCTTTTGATCCCTGGTTTTAAAATAGGATGGGTTTAAAGGGCTAGAATAAGGTGGTACTCGCTCGTAAATAGAGGCTTTAAATGGCCATATCGGCTAAATATTTTTGTACAGAAAATCTATGTAACGAAACGTCTTTGTTATTAAAAAGCTATAATTCGGTACTTCAGCTTTTTTTTCGTATTCTCCAGTATTTTTGGGAGTTATTTTGAGAAAATTGCTATTTTCACGAAATTGTGGAAATCTTTTTTCACTTTAACCTCGAGTTTTTCAAAAATTAAGCATTTTAACGTGGTTAAACTTCTAGAATGTATTAATAATACATATATAAAAAGAATCGCAAAAGGGTACAAATTTATCTTAATTAAAAGGGGAATTAGGGGGTTGTTTTTAATGATATTTTCGTAGAAAAAAGTAGGGACCGACCTTATTTTTATCATAACTCTCTCAATTTTCCTGAAAAAAAACTATTTTTTTGTTTTTAAAAGAAAGATCCTATTATATATTTAAAAAAAAAGACCTTATATTTTTCCCTTTTAAAAAATGTAAATTTTCCCCCTATTTGACTTTGTATTTTTAAAATTTAACATTTGACAAAAAAAAGCCCTTTAAAAAAGCCGAAAGCTCGGCCTTTTTTTGGTTGTGAAAATTAAAAAAAATAATTTTTTTTTCTTTTTTTTTATAATTCCAATTTTTTTGTTTCCACTTTTTTTTGATGAAATGCATATTTTTAGAGTTATTCAAAAAAAAAACCCCCATTAAAAACATCGATTTTTACGTGGAAAAACTTTTACTTTTAATCGCGAATAACTAGTTTTAAAAAAAAATGTATGAAATTTTTTTTACTTAAAAATTTTCTATATCGATTTCTGTAGTAAAAATTTTTAAAAAAAAAATTTCCACCCCCCAAGATGGGGGGCCCCCCCCCCCCAGAATAAAAGCACACCTCGGCATGATATAAACTTTGATCCATGGGCTATTCTCTACCTTCTGTGAAAATTTCAGGTAAATTCATGTAGGACAAAAAAATTCCGAGCCAAAATGCCCCATTTCCTGTACTAAAATTGGGCTGAAAAATTTTGGGCACATGTGGTGCAAAGTTTAATTTTTGAGCCTGTGAAAAGGAATTTTTATAAATAATATATTTTTGAAAATGTAGTTTGTGTCTTAAAGTAATTTACTTTAATATTAAGAAAATAAATTAATTGAAAAGAGTCAAATTTTCTAATAAAAAAATTATAAAAAAATGATGCGCTTAACGCATGCGCCATGTTTTTCCTGTCCGCTTTTTTTTACAATTCACAGTTTACGTAGACCTATATAAAATATATAAAAATGCTTATGAGTTCAGTCAGTCAGATAGGTTTTTTAATTTTTTTTTATGTTTATTATCTCTAGATGCTTATTTATTATGTAGACTAAATTTGGATTTGTTATATTATTTAGTTTTTTTAATCATACCTATAAATATAAAAATTATCGTATTTCTTTATTTTATTCTTTTTAATTTAATCAGTACCGCTTTTGTTTTTTTTCTACCAAATCGTATAAAGTTTTTGAACCCCTAATTGTAAGCTTATTTCATAAATATGAAATTTTTTTAAAAAATTTGGGAAAAATTTTTAAATTTTAAAAAAAAATTAAAATTTTGGGGAAAAATACAAATATTTAAAAATTTGATTTTTGAAAGGAGGGGTAAATAAAATCGATACGCCTTCCCCAAGAAAAAGAATCCTAAAGCCGTCAAGGATCTATAACATCTTTGAAATATAGCATAATCTAAATCATAAATAAGAAAACATACATTTTTATTAGCTTTACTAAAAAATATTTATTGTGTATAGCTCAAGAACTGTGTTCAAGATATTTTGGGAGATAAGTGTGGTTCACAGGGCTTTAGTTAATGGCCCAATAAGGGGAAAACCACCACAAAACCTTTTCTACAAAGTAGGGTATGATGCTATTTCTTGCCAAACAAAATCAAGGGGGTCGAAAAAATGACATAAATTCTTATGAAGTGATCTTTTTCCCCATTATAAACAAGTTTATGAAGATGTTTTTTTTTTTAATTCTATACTACTTTCTTTTTTTCTTTCGGGCAAGAGGAAACACTTTATCGAGTTTTTTTCTTAGTTTTTTTTTACACCTAGACAGTCCAAAAACAAAATAATGATAAATTACAGAGTACAATACTTCACTGTTAATTGTTTTTTAAAAATTTTGACCTTAAACCTAGCGTCCAAAAAAAACAGCAATGCTTAAAAAAACCCCTATCTGTTTTCTACTTTTTTTTTTTATTTTTAGATTTTTGTCACTGTTGTTTTTACTATTAAAAAACGATTTAGGCTACTGAAAAAAAAAAAAAAAAATACACTCATACCCCTGTCCCCTATTAAAATGAAAACCCGATCAATAATTAGGTTAAAATTAATTTTAAATAATAACAATGGTTTGGGAGAGAGACGCCGTGCCGAACCCCCAAAACCCGTTAAATTTTTTTTTTTAATCAAAAAAGGGAAGTTATGTATATAAACCGCTATGGAAATCAGCGATGAAAAAACTTCGCTAACATAACAACCCCTTTTCTGTGAGTTTTTTGATACAATAATATGCTTGTGGGGTCCCCCTTTGTTTTTTTTTATGTCGGACGGGGATGAAAAAGATGTCACATATTATATCATAAAATGCCGATTTTGGATAGTATAATTTTTATCATTCCGGTTTAAAACCGGAAACGAATCAACTTTTTTTTTTTCAATGAAAACCCTGTTTTTTTTTTGGAATTTGGGGTTTTTCCCAGGGTTTTACGAAAAAAACCCATATTATACCCTTTTTCCTTTTTTCTGCTTTTTTTTAAAAAAAAGGGCGATTAAATTTTAAACGACCGAATTATGCAGTTTTATAAAACAAATAAATGTTATAATTTTTTTATAATTTAATTTAAAATTTTTCTAAAGCCCTTTTAAGGGTTTTAAAAATAAAAATTTTACCGGAAGGGGGAAAATTGGACTTTTCTAAAAGTTTTTTAAAAAATTTTTGTAACACCTGTATTTTTTTAAAATTTTGGGGATTCTAGGTTTTTTCCCCTTTATATAAAATCTATATTATATTATATACCTTTTTTTGTTAGTTTTTGAGAAAATTTTTTCCCCCCTATAACTGCATAATGGCGGTCGTTTGAACATTTCAATCGCCCTTTTCAAAAAAAACTAACAAAGAAAAATTTTTAAGGTTTTGATTTTTTATATCAGGAATGACTTGTAAAACCCCAAAATTTAAAAATATACGGGGTGTTGAAAAAATTTTTTGAAGTAACAATATTAGAAAATTAAAATTTTGCAGTTTTTCCGGTAAACCGGGGAAAAAATTTTATTATGACCTCCAAGATAGAGTTTGGGGAAAACAAATTCATAAAAATTTTTTTAAAACATTTATTTTTTTCCCCAAAAAACTCAAATTGGGGAAAATTTAGACATCTTTTTTAACCATTTTCTCAAAAAAAAGCGGAGATAGGTATAGGATATAATAAAGTTTTATATTAGAAATGATCTAAAAAATTTTAAATTTTTTAAAAAAAACGGGTGTTCCATTGAAAAAAATTTATGTCTTTTCCCTTTTTTAAAGGAAAGGGGATAGACACGGGCATAATACCCCAAAAAGAAACTTATGATTTATTATATCATCTCAAAATATGAACGCCATTTTTTCATTCAAGAAAATAAAGGGCTGGGTGGGGTTTTTGGGGCACCCGGTATATATTAAAAGCAAATTTGTTGTGTACAATATTTTAAAAAAAAACGTAAATCAGTTTAAAAATTAAAAGAGAAAGGTTGACATTAAAGGGGTTTTATCATTTATTTGTTAACCTAATCATGCCCTGCGATAAATTTAAAAAATATTTTCATTCTTTGAAACATTTAAATACATTGGGGAAAAATATTATGCATTACGTAAAAAAATGCAGACAAAAATGAATTGGGGGATTTTATTAATTTTTCTACATCCACATGGGGGGCGGGGCAGGCGCCCCCCACGATGAAACCCCAAATTTTAAAATCAAAGGGTAGCGCATATTAGCCGGTACTAGCTTACATTGCTTCGCGCTAAACTGCCCCTTTTTAAAAACCCCAAAATCTAAAAATTTGTAATCACCCCGTTCACGCCATAGCGGTTTATCTGACGATTCGTAGCTCAAATTTGACGTAAAATATAAATAAAATAAATAAAAATTTTTTTTTTTATATGGGGGGAAAATTAAAAAAATTATAACATCATTCTCAACGTAAGGAAAAAAAATCTTCCTTTTTTCCATTTATTTTTTTTTTCAAAAACAAGAGACTAACTATAAAAAAAATTTCCATACGTCGTTGCTGGCCAAAATTTTGGGTTTCCAAAACTTTTAATTTACAAAAGTAAATTTAGCTAAAAAGATTAAAAAAAGTTACCTAACACTTTTTCCGAACCATAGTGATGTCTGCCAAATATTATATAAAGACATAGCTAAATGTTCTGCGAATTAAACAAATTTTTTTAAATGATATTATATTTTTTAAGATGGGACGGGGGGAAGGTTAGCTTTAAAGTAAAAAGGGCTTTTTATGCCCTCCACCCCGACCGCTGGGGGCTATTGTGGCCCCAATTTTTTTTTTTTTCTCCCAAAGGATCAGACTTCCAAAAATCTGATATCAGATTGGGAGAGGGGTTCTTACATCTCCTTTTACTCGTGCCCCTACCGGACACGAGCACAATATGTGTTTTGGTGTCCCTATCTCCTGGAAACTATGACGAGCAGACGATTAGATCCGTCATGCCCTCCTCCCCCGGGATAGTGACGTGGGTAGCTACCAGGTCCTTGTTACGGAACCAAAAAGTTCCTTCGGGGAAACCGTTTTCGGGGCCTTTTTTTTATGAAAACGGTTCTATCCATTTTCTGTTTCCCCGGGTTGTGTCCGCCTTTTTTGGTTTGAACCCTTCAGCACCGTTTGTTCAGGTTACCCCCTTCCCCCGTCAGGCCCTTGGACTTTGGGGGCCCCGAAACGGATTCCCCGTTTGGTCGGCAGTCCCTTGTGATTTTTTTGGGGGGCACTTTTTTTCCCTTTTTTAAAGGTTTTTGCATTTTTTCCGGGGAAAACGGTTTTTCCCCTTCTTTTTTAAAAAAAATAAAAATTTAAAAGCCCCCCTTTTTCCCAGTGGAAACCCAAAAACTAAAAAAAATTTTTTAATGAAAAAAGTTTTTTAGTGTTTGAAATTTTTCCATAAACAATTTTTTCCTTTTTTTCTTTAAAAAAATTTATTCGGCTGTTTTTTCGGTTAAATTTCTTGTTATTAATGGTTTTTAAATGTAAAAAAAATAATTTTAACCTCTTTTCTTTTAAAGCCAATTTTTTAAGTTTAATTTGTTTTTTTTAACTTCGTTTTAAGAAACTTTAAAATGTTCTATTTGTTTTAAAATTATTAGGTATTTCAAAAAAAATTTTCCCTTTTTTTCCCAAATTTTTAAGGGGGGTTTTAAAAATGGTTTTAGAAACGATTTTGGCCAAAACATAATTAAAAAAATCCATTAAAAATAAGGGGGCACAAACATTAAAATAATCTAACGTCATATTTCATATTTTTTACTAAAATTAATATTTTTAATTTTTTAAAAAAAGTCAACTAAAGAAGCAGTTGAATTATCAAAATAAAAAAAAATAAAGAAAAGTGGATATTTAAAAACCCAAAGTAAAGAAAATTTTAAAAAAAAATTTTAAAAACCAAATAGTTTAAAACCTACTATTTTTAACTTTAAATAGTATAGGTCCATTTCGTCCCCAAAATTCTAAAAAGTTTGGCTAAATTGGTAACTGATGAATCTGAAGTGGAAATAAAAAAGACAAAAAAAAAAGAAATTTTTTTTTTAATAGAAAACCGAAGAATTATTTGAAAAAATAACCCCTTTTGAGGGGCTTCGAATGACGATGATGAAATGAAACGGGGGAATTAAAAAAGGTTAGCAAAAATGCAAAATTTAACCAACAACTAAAAGCTGGGCTAAAATTTTTTTAAAAAAATCATTCCGCATTTAAAGAACTTTTAAAATATTGTTAACGAAAAAAATTTTTATCCCGCCAAGGGATCCACAAACCCTTTTAAAAAAACCGGGGGAAAAAATATAAAAAAAAAAGGGAATAAATTTTGGAAAAGGGGTTAGACAAGATAAAACCTTAACAAATCCGAACCCTTTTTAAAATTCCAAAAATAGAATAATGTTTTTTTATTAAAGTTTTCTGGGAATGGTGATTGGGAAGTTTCTATTCTGTCGATATATTTATACTTATATATAGTGTGTGTCCAAAATTGCATTTATGGGAATATAAGCTTTTTTTTGTGATTGAAATTGTTAACTGTTTTTGGGGACTTTTTTAAAAAAACAACTTTTTATTATCTTGGCCTTTTATATGAGTAAAGATCTTTTTTTAAGTGCTCTTTTAAATATGCTTAAAAATTTTTTGATCTGACAACCTTGTATTTTTAATAGTTTGAGGGAAAGGCCAAATTAAAAAAAAATTTTATTAAATTTGATTTATTCAAGACAAAAATTTTCTTATTGGGTTTTTTACTTCAAAAAAAGGGGTCTTTTTGGAAAAAAAAAAAATTTAAAAAAATATCTTTAAATTTATTTAAAATTTTCCCATTTTTTTTAAATAATAGATTCTGGAGCATAAAAAAATAAATAGTGGTCACGAATTATAATGGATATTTTTAAAAAAAAAAAAAACACTTTTTTTAAAAAGGTATGTTACGAAGGTGAAAAATTTTGTTACGGTGGTGAGATTTATAAATCATATCGTATATTTTAAAAATAATTTTTTTTTAAAACTAGTAATATTCGGTATTTTTAAACAGAACCTAAATAACAAAAAAACAAAAAAAAAATTAAAAAAAAAAAAAAAAAAGCTAAGAACTTTTTTTAAAAATTTCAAAAAAATGCCCTACATATAATAGGAGGAATATTAAAAAAAAACCCAAATAAAAAAGGAAAATTAAAAACAAAACTAAAGTACATTAGCAACTTTATTAAAAGGAAAACAAAAAAAATGACCCCTTCTTATTTGAGGTTTTTCCCAAAAAAAAACATACCCCTTTAAAAAAAATTCCCCAAATCATCAACGTTTGGAAAAATAAAAAAAAAATTTGTACGATTTACGCAAATATTTAAGGTGTAATTATTTTTTTTTTCTACGAAAAAGATAACTGCAACATAAGATAATACTGATTTTTTTTCCCCAAAATTTTAACCCAAAATTTAAAAAATCTAGGTAGGTGTTGGGGGTTTTAAAAAAAAAAATTTTAAAATAAATATAAAACCTTTTAAAAAAAAATACTTATTTGAAAATTAAAAAAAACATTCGATGTATCAGACAAAATTTCACCAGAACTATTTAAATCTCCACATCTTTTTTAAACAAACTATATTGATCCCAAATCATAATGCGTGCAAACTTTATCCGCAGTACAATAGTTACATGTTAAGTGCCTAAACCGTATTACAGAAGGATTTCCCCCTTTCCAGAAAACCCCCCGTAAAATTTTTTGGTACCTTTAAAAACTTCGAGGCTATTAGGTAATTTTAAATCAAACGCTAAGAATTCCTTATCGAAAAAAGGGGAAAATATTAATCCCCTTTTGTTTAAAACTTTTCTAATAAAGTGTCATAATTGGGTATATTTTTAACCCTAGCCACAATGTGATCAGGGGGTTTTTTTTCACATCCGCCTATTCCATCTGGTGCCCCTTTACCGTGATGAAAAAGGTTTGGCAATCAGAGTAACAAAAAAACATTTTTTTTTTTTTATTGTGTATTTTGGCCCTCACTTAAACAATGCCCCTTATTTATCTCGGGGCATTTTTTTTTATATTTTTTAATTTAGGGCTCAAATGGGCGATGGATCATGTTTTAATGATTTTGAGATACTGCAGTACGAAGTTCCCCTTCCTTTTGAATTTTTTTGATTTAAAAACCCAAATTTAAAAAATTTTTTTTTTCTATGGTGAAATGTTAAATTTTTTGACATTAAGTTTTTTTAAATTATTACTAATTTTTTTTTGTACAAAAATTTTCCTAACCTTTTTTTATTGAAAACCTTTTCCTGCCCTTTTAAGAAGAGTTTTTTTTTTGACAACCACTTTTCGTACTTTTTTATTTTGCTTGGATTATAATCTAAGAATTTAAGAGTTTTAAAAGATAAACCCGGACATTCCCTTTTAAAGCACGCATTTTTTTTTTTTTCCATCTTCCGGGGCAGGTTATACTTTTCACAACTTCATTGCTACTACTTTCTTTAATAATGTTATAGAATTTAAATTTTGAAATTTAAAGTTGAAAATTGACATAAATTTTCCCCCACAAACAGGTCGCGATCTTTAACTTATTTTTGTATTTTGGTAAGTAGTACAGAATTTCGTAAAAATTTTTTTTAAAGGTTTTTTTGGTAACGCTTTTTTTTTTTTTTTTTAAAGTAATGGTTTCTTTTTTCCGGGGAGATGGGGGCTTAGTCGTCATTCTCATAAAATTTTTTTTGGGTTTTTTATCCATACCGTTTCAAAATTTTTTTTTGTTTTTCTTAAAATATACGAAACACTAAAAGTTTAAGCCCTTTTTGAAATCGGTATTTTTTTGATTTTTTTCCGAAACAGTCGTCAAAATTTTCCTTCTAGATTGTTTTATTATTTGTAGCCAAAAATTTTCTTTAATTTGGGGGGGTAATAAATAAAGCCCCAAAAAACAATGCTTGTTAAACATCAGTAGAAACTCTTGGCCATTAATCTCCTTTCATTTCTTTGGGAGAATTTTTTTTTGGGCTTTTTTTTTTTTTTCTTTTTTTTCTTTCTTTGCTTTTTATTTTTATAGAATTTTTTTTTGTTTTTGATTTTTTTTAATTTTAAATTTTTTGGTTTTTTCCCTTTATCTTTTTTTTTTTCCGACATAGATCTTGCTGAGGCTACAGAAGTTCTCGAAACACTAGGTTTTTTTACCTGGTTTTCACATGCTGGAAAAGGACAAAGATTTTCAAATTTGTTTAGTTTTTATGATAATTTTTTTTTTTTTAGCTCTCCAGTCCTTTCTTACCTTTTTTTTGCCCCAGGAGTCAGTTCATTAATTAATTTTACCTTTCCCTGTTCTTTTCTTCTGTGGTATCTTTTCTATCCAGCCTTCTGACCCTTCAAGTGTTTCATCATTATTTTTTTTTTTTTTCCTAACCCTTTTCCCTCATTTTACATTTTCACGCCTCTCTTGCTCGTTTTTGTCATTGTTTTTTTTTTTTTTTTAGCCATATCTCACTAAAATTTTTAAAATCAATTAAAACCTCACTTCCCCCAACATTTTTCAAAACCTCCGTAACACCAACTTTTTTTCAGAAGTGAGGGGTTGGAAGTGAATTTTATGGTTTTATACATCTGGTTCCTTATTTAAAACCAAAATATTTTTATATTTTAAATATTATAAACTGTACCAAAACTTACGCATAAAAAAAAAAATTAATTTTTTTGTTAAAAAAAAAATCTAAAAGTCGGTTAAAAGGGGGGAAATTTGAACTTACCAGCATCCCCCCCTTTCATGGCTGCAGCTTGAAATAACATTACGGTTACGGAAGTGAGGTTCAAAACCGGGGGGCCTTTTAAAAATTTTTAAATAATTTAATCCCCAAAAATTTAAAAATTAAAGTTTTTTGGGTTTTTGTTGCAATTTTTAAGATTTTAAAAAAAAAAAATATATTCAAAAAAAAAAAATCAATAATGTTGTAACCCGTGCTTGGGGGGAGTTACGGAGGTGAGAAATGGCATTTTTTTAAAATTTTTAAAAAAAAGGTTTTTAAAATTAAAAGTATATTTTTTTCAATATTTCCATACAGAACCAGTAATTTTTTTAAATTTAAGATAAAAGTTTTTTTTTTTATTAAAAAAAATTTAAAAAAATCACTGGGGACACAAATATCCCCCTTTTTTTTAAAAAATAACCCTCTTACTGTGTTGGTTGCAACAAAAATGATATATGGCTTGCCTGCTTCGCCATATTGGCAGGGGGACCTTTGGGGCGGCCATTATTTAAATTTTTAAAATATGAAAAAAAAAACCTAGTCGTAAGAATAACATTTAAAATACCGAACAAATTATATTTATTTTTAAAAAAAAGTTGCCATCCGTAATTAACATCTTTAAGTTGTAAAATATAAATACCTGGTTAAAACTCGTAAATTGCACTAAAAAACAGGCGCGTGAAAATTTAATTAATAAATATAACCCCCATATTAAAGAAAAATTAAATTGGCAAATAAAACCCCAAAAATTGGAGGCTTTAACATTCCTTTTTTTTATTGCCACTGGTTGTAGCCCCTTTTTTCCCCCACCATTATGGCCGCGGCTTATTGTCGCCATTTGCAGATTAGAATCTTTGCAACAATTCGTTTATTTCTCAGTTAAAAAAGAATGCCAAAATTTTTTTATTTAAAATCTTTAAGGAACATATTTTTATACCCCTCTAAAATGTACACAAAAAAACATTTAAAATAGCACAAAAATATCAACAATAAAATATTTTTATAAAACCCTTTTATTAGTATCCATTAAACGTCTTAAGTTTATTTATAAGATACTAATAAGGGTAGCATAAAACTATTTTATAAATGTGTAACTTAAAACAAATTTTTTTAAAATGTGTAAAAAGTGTCGGTAATAGAACAATCATATAGGTGTTTTATAAACTACTCATTAAAGGTCTATAGCAGAAGTAAATGGTCTTACAGCTGTCACCCACGATCATTATAAGCATTTTAATACGATAAATATATTTTATAAAGTGCCCTTTTTTTTTTGTGTTTATAAGTGAATTATAATTGTCTACGAGATATCTTTTAGAATTTGTATACAAGTAAAATGTTTTAAAGAAATTGCTAAAATAGCAGTATATAAAATACGAATAAGCCTATTTGTTTGGTTGGGTTAGATACTCTGAGGTCCCTGTACCCTCAGAGGCACCGTTGGAGACATCTATTTAAGGCACAGGATGTTATTCCCTCATCAGCACGGTATGCTAACACTGAGTTAAGCCTTGTGTTCGTCTTAGCTTTGATCCCGTTCCATACGCTAGCAACAAGAGTTCTGATAACCAGCAAATCTAGCGCATTTTCCCAAAAAAGATCCTCCGGGCCCATCACACACGATGTGCGAACACAGCGGTGGGACGGGTACCGGTGGGGGATCCGGTACCCTGCGGATCCGGCACTTTAAGGATCCGCCGGGTATGGGTAATGGCCCGATACCCGGCCCCGCCAGGTAATTAGGTTTAGAATAAATTTTTAAAAAAAGGTTTTTTTTAAAAAAAATTTATTTAATCAAACATCAATCAGTAGAAGCGGTTCATCATGATCTGGGTTAAGTCTGTTGCGCTTTTTCTCATGCCGGGTAATTTTGCCCGGTACCCGGCTACCCGACATAAGCTTGCCCCCAGGAAATTGGGTTTCCCGGGTTCCCGGCAAAAGTAGGATAGGTGCATCTCTAATTTTTAATTAGTATACCACCTATACAAGACTTGCTTACATTTAGTATACATTGTGTCAAAAAAAAACAACAACAATTAATATTCTAAAGCGGTTCTACTAAAGGCCTTTAGGCCTTGAATACAGGCTTTTAACCAAAACATTATTCAAACATAAAAAAATGGAAAATGCGAAGAAACAGAAAAAAAAAAAAAAATAGCATTATGGCGTACCCCAAACGATATATTCCGATTTAGGCTAGATATTTTTATTTAGATTTGAAACAAGCTAAAAGCAGAAAATGGTTTACCAGATAGGCCTTAAAGGAATTTATTTGGTTACATGAATATCGAGTTGAAATTCGAAAAAGGATATATATACCCCCCTTTTTAAAAAGGTACGAAATTTTTAAAAATTTGTTCTTTAATTATTTAATTAAAATATATTAATTTTTTAAATTTAAAATTTTATAAAAATTTTAAAATATTATATATAAAAAATAGGCAAAAGAATACGACCACTTTCTAAAACATCGGTTAAAAATTGATGGTATATTTTTAAATAATATTCTCTTTCAATAACTTAGTAAAAAGCTAAGTTTTTTAAAAAAAAAAATATGTATTATTATACCCATCTTTCTAGTTACTTATAACGCTGCACGTGTGCAATCTATCCCCAGAAAAGATCCAAAACATTCTATAGACCTTTATTTTTTTAGTTGTTTTTAAACCAATCATGGCTTTTGATATATTTAAAGACTTGACCCGGTCGTATTTGTATGTAGGGACGGATAACACCATGCCATTACGATCGGTTCTTGCCGAAGTGCAACTTGTATGTATTACAACAAAAATTGCCTAAACGTCTCCTACATTTGCAATGTTTACTTTCAAAATCATTAAGGGTTTTAAATTTGTGCGAGTCTTAAAAATTATCAGATGCCAAACAATTTGCTCGATTAAAACGTCATGTAATTCTTGAATATGAGGAAAACAATATAAAATTAATTAGAAAATACATACCCAGAAACAAGAAATTACTGAATGTTGTTTTAGAAGTATCCTCCAGCATTTTTCAAATATATAATAAAAAATGGAAAATATTTATTGAATGGGAGAATTTTCCTGTATATGAATATGTTGGAGTGAGTTGCTATAAATGCTGGAGATAGGCCATAGAGGCTGCTAATTGTCATAAAGAACATATTGTTTGTCCTCTGTGTAACAAAAATCACAAGAGTAGTCACTGCAATGCAGTGTTCATGAGTGTACAAATATAAATATGCAAGTGAAGTCTTAAGAAGATGTTAAGTCCCGGAACGCAGATATATAGCAAACAAAATTGGCGTCAAATGGGTGTTTGACTACCTGCTGGCAATACATGTTAATAGCCAAGGCCCCAATTATTAATATGGCAAAACCCAAGACAAATAAAAATTGCAAAAAAGAGCCCATCGATTGTCTTTTAAGAGAAACAGGGTTCACGGGGATATCGAAGAATTAGAGTATGACATTGATGTATAAATGCCTTTTCTAAAATTTAGGGGGCTTTGGGAGGAACTGTAGTGCATGTAAAAAAGATCTAAAGTATAAAACCATATTTAGTGATTCTGGGGGACTATAACTATTGGACAGCTGCGGTTGTAGTAAAATTTAAAGAAAATCAATATTGTTTGGAACCATATATAGATCACCACATGGTTTCGCCTGGGATTTTTGTCATATCTAGAGGAAAAGCTGAATGACAGTATAGTGCACCAACAGGGAACAGTTATTATGGGGACTTAAATATAGACTTCTTATCTGATTTGATTCAGAGCTCTAAGAATATTCTTCAGTCAGCTGGGTTAAACAAGTTACCAAAGCAACTCGAATTACTAGTACATCTGCGACACAAATTGATGTGTGTTTTATTTTTTCCGCACTAGTGCGGGAGAGTAAACTATCTATATTTAGACCTAATTCTGTATCTGATATCGGGATGCCTAAGTACTAACGTACCGTGGGTGTCTTAATCTGTGGTGAGGAGGGTTTTTGTTCACACGGGCCCTAAATTTTTGGGAGACTGGGAGAAGAAAAAATGTGTGGGAGCAGGTTTCATAGTCTGGACACTCTGGGGATAAAGGAACGAACAAAGCAGAAAGTTTGGAGCCTCTCTGGTTCAACTGTAAAAGGATGCATAATAGTTGCACTACGTGTTGCCTGTTGGGAGCTGCCAGAAGAGGTACTATACTGCCAACTCCTCTGATCAGAACATAATAACCAATGATTTTAATATTTCCGAAGTGCCTAGAACTTTTTCTGTAATAAGTGACTACGAAATTACTGGTATACAAATAGATTTTCCCAGTAACGGACCCCTTAATGGAACTGTATATAATAAAAATTTAAGCAGACAAAATGTTGAAAATATTAAGAAGGCTCTAATTGGACAAAACTGGAATTATACCTCTACTGATGTAAATATCTTATAATATGATTTTATGGGCATTATTCAAAAAGCAATTGATAGAATAGCCCCACTACAAAAAAGGCACTTACCGAAGTAACCTTGGATTACACAAGAAGTAAGACATGTCAGAGCCAATAGAGACAAAGCCTACAAAAAATTTAGGTTTTCAAGAAATGAAAACGACTGGCACGACTACAAAAATAAAAGAAACATAGTGACCTCAGTAACGAGAAGAAAAAGAAAAATTACTTGACAGAAATATTGATAAATGCAGAGGAAATGGGAGAAAAAATGTGGAAGACTTAAAACAGTTCGTTGGTAATAAGAAACAGAAGGCGATTTCACAAATATTGACTTTAAAAAAGATAATAAAAGTGTGGAGGAAAATATGAATAATTTTTATGCAGACAGTTTAAATGATATATCAGAAAGTATAGAAAAAAGAATGGAGTGCAGCTAGTGAAATAACTAGTTGTAGCGTATGTCACTTTAAAACCATAAGTCTGTCGAAACCAAAAAGATCGTATATAGTTTAAAAAATAAGTGCACAAGTGATGATACATTAAATGTAAACCTCTTAAAGGATTTGTTTTGTGTCATAGGTTATCCTTCACTGTATCTGGTAAATACGTCTATAAGAACTGGAAAGATTCCCAGTCAGCTAAAAACAAGTGTAATGGTTCCTATTTCAAAGGTGTCTAAACCACAGAAAATGTGCGATTTTCGTCCAATAAATTTGCTGTCAGTGATTGATAAGATCCTTGAGATAATAGTGTGTGAACAGTTACGAGAATACTTTGGAGCAATGGATTGTTATACAGTGGTCAGTCAAGATTTAGAGATGGGCACTCGTGTGAGTCTGCTCTACAATATGTTGAGTGAGTCAAATATAACTTTAAGTATTATTTGTCGATCTAAAACGTGCTTTTGAGACTATTGATAGAGACATTCTTATAAACAAATTAAATCTATATGGCTTAAAAGATTGTGCTCTTGAATGGATAAAAGACTTTCTGATGGATAGATATCACCAAACTAAAGTAAATAAACTATTTTCTGACAAAAGAGATAGTAGATGGGGTGTACCACAATAGAGTGTATTAGGACCACTTTTATTTATTATTTATGTAAACGATATACACAATGTCCTAAAAAAGCATTTGTTAACCTGTTTGCTGATGACACCCTTATCTGTGTTTCTGGCAAGGACTTTGAACAAGTAACTATGATAATGAATAATGAACTAAAAATGTTGTATGACTGGCGCTGTCAAAATAAATTAAAGTTAAATAATTCAAAAAACAAAATGCATGGTTATTGGTTCTAAGGTAAATTGTCGTAAATTTAATAACTTGGGACTTTCTTTAAATATAAATGGTGATATTATTGACTTTTTTACAGAGATTAAATACTTAGGAATAATTTGAGATCCACAATTAAATTTTAGTAATCATGTCAATTATATGTAAAAAAATTGCTAAAAAAGTAGGTTTTTTTAGTCGTATATCGGGCAGTTTATCTCAGTGGACAAAGATGTTAGCGTATAATACTATTATTCTGCCTAATTTTTTATATGGCTGTTCGTTATTGATTTATTGTACCAAAAGAAGAAGTACAAGGTTACAAATACAACAAAACAAGGCTTGAGAATTTTATTGAACTTTGATAAATATAGGGTTATGTTACAGTCACTAAGGTGGCTGAATGTTGAGCAGTGTATTAAAAGGGCGAACCTCGTTTTAATATATAAAATTGAACACAACTTACAGCCTAGTTATTTAAAGTTTTATCTTAAAAAGCAATAAAATTTTTATAAATATGATTTAAGAACTAAACGACATTTCAATATACCCATGGTAAATACAGTATCTTTACAGAAAACTCTTTTTTATGATGGTGTTCGCCTTTTTAATAAACTGCCTGACAGCATAAAAGACTCACCAAATTTAAAAATGTTTACTCAAAGACTTTTGAAATATTTACGGAATTGATTTATTATATTTTTTATTGGTTAAAACTTTTTTGATTGATATTTTTGTGTAAAATTTTGTTATTACTAGCCAAGTGCTAAAATAAACGTATATTTATTTATTTATTTTTTTTTGCAAATATACAGTACAAAACTAAAAATTCAAAAAGCACTTTTTTGACAACTGTGACCATGACAAATTTAAACAATTTGTTGAGAGTATGCTCACCAGAATACAGGAGTGGGAACTTTTCTATTAGCAAAACCTTCCATTACGGAGCACGGCTGCAAATAACTATACAGAAGTTATGATCCGCTTATTGAAAGATATTCCACTCGAACGAACATTATTGTTACTAACTTTGAGTCATATTATAAACTTAGAATTCTGGATTTAATTTTGGAAGAGTCAAAATTTGTTACAGCAAATATTAAGAGGATAGAGTTTAACGTCCAGATCGAAAAAAATAATAAAATAATCTACAAAGTGGATATGGTATGTTGTAAATGTACATGTTCTGTAGGATTTAACGGCAAATATTGAAAGCATCAAGCTTTATAGTCCCTAAACCAGCTTAAAATTTGGTCAATTATTTCCTCCCAAGCGAAAATTGGCGGGGGGTTGTATTATAAAGTTTCGTGAACGTCAGCTGCAGTTCTGTTGGGACAATAAGCCACGGTAGCCTTTTTAATAATGACAAAGCAGTGATTTAAAAATGACAACGTTAATCAGAACTAACTGGAATTTTATTGTTCATAAGTATGAGGAGATAATAAAGTAACATTTTTTAAAATATTTATTACGGTAACCTAAAATTTAAAGTTTTTACCATGGATGTATATTTGCATGTTTTATTAAACTTCAAAATAATTTTTGTCCAAAATAATTAGGAAAGCCAATAATTGAACCCATCAAAAATTACTTCGGATTATCTATATTCCGCCCGACGATTCACCACCCGGCATATTTCGGGGGCCCTTTACAAGCAAAAGGCACTAAGTCATAAAACATGATATTGAGATATTCATGAAATTAAATTTTAATTAAACTTAATAATTTTCATGGTAGTTATACTTAAAAAAACTACTACTTTTTGAAACTATATATTTTGTTGTACTTATAAATTAATTACAATAATATTAATAATAAAAAAATACTTTAATTAAAATAAAGTTGAAAAAAATTGTTAAATTGTAGCTAACCCAATATCTTAAAAAAAAAACAATTAGCTGACTATAACATGTGCATTTCGTTAACTGCTGTAATTAGTCAACTAATGCATTTAAATAGGCGATAGATGCTCGCCTAACTCCTGCGCTATAACTTTTCAAGTATCAGCTGACGGTTTTGCACCGAGATAGCCAGCTGAACATATATTTACCATGTTGCATATAAACTATCATCAGGTAAATTTTCTAGTTGAGAGAAAATCTTAAAAGCATTTTTCATAAGTTCTTTATCTTTATGACAGCTCACGAAGGATTATTATATATGTATGTATATCCTCGGATTATTTATACAAATATAAACCTAAGTACCAAAGTACCGTGGAGTGCGGTTCGGTGTTTAACCAGTTCTTTCCAGTTGTTCAGTCAACGTTGTCCGAGCACTTAAACATGCAAATGTTGGACGTTATTTTTAAATAACTACTACCTAATGCACGAGCGACCACCTGACGTACAAAGATTATGTTATAGTCAGCTGTTTATTTCTTTGAGATATTGGGTTAGCTACAATTTAACAAGTTTTTAGTTAAAAAGAAATGAGTGAATATACCAGGTGGTGGCGCATCGTCGGGCGGGATGTAGGAAATCCCGTGTAATTTTTGTGTCAATTATTGGCTTCCCTTATTATTTTTGACGGTAATTGTCTCTAAAGTTTCCTTCCCGATTTTGACCAAATTTGGTATAGGAGGGTTTTTTGGGGCGCTGTTTACGAATCTAAAAAAATATTTTTCCTTTTAGATATATTCATCATCAAAGTTGAAAATAAAACCCCTTTCTTTTTGTACACAATTATTGATTTTATACTGAAGAGTCACACAATATTTTATAAACACTTTTTAAAACTTAATATTTTTATTTATTTTAAACCTTTTTTATTAAATTGCAAAAGTTCACTTTCAAGCGGGGCGGCCATGTTTGCTAAATACTTCCCTTTAATGGGCCACGTTGTGGCGTGTGAAAGTGGAGGTTTGCAATTAAATGTAAAAAGATATAAAATAAATATAAACACAAGTTTTTAAAAAAGTTTGTGAAATACTGTGTGCCAGTTTAGTGTAAAATCTAGAATTCTGTGCAAAAAAGAAAGAAGAAATAGTGTAAATAAGGTTAGTTTGATTTTCAACTTTGATAATAAATATCTTGAAAAGAAAACGTTGCCAAAAAATATTTTTTCAGATTCGTAAACAGCGCCCCAAAAAACCCCCGTATAAAAATTTGGTCAAAATCGGAGAGAAGGCAACTTCCGAGACAATTACCTTTTTGACAAAAATTCTTTTAAAGTTTATTGAAGAGAATGCAAATCTATGTCCATTTGTCGATGGTAAAAAAATTAAATTTTTGGGTTACACCGTAATGTATTTTTAAAAATTGTTAGTTTATTATCGCCTCATATTTATAGTCAACAATAAAAATACCAGTTAAATGTGAATTAACGTTGTCATTTTAAAATTACTGCTTTGTCATTATTAAACGGAACCGCAGCTGACGTTCACAAAGCTTTATAAAACAACCCCTGATGCATTCTACCAATTTTCGCTTGGGAGGAAATTGTTCATGTAAATCTGTTACTGGCTCCTAGACCATTAGTGGTTAGTCATTATAATATTTTAATGGTAATAAATAACCTTTCCACAAAAGCTAAACTAAAGTTGTACGAAATTGCAACCGACAAAAATGCACCCGAAACAATATTTTTTCCGCTAAAAGAGTCTAAAGTAACATAACCTATTTTGAAGCGCACTTTATCATCAACAATTACTACGCCATATTAAAATGACATGTCTCCTAGGAATGGAATACAGCAGCTTAATAAACAAATGTATTTGCCTTCAAAGTAAAATTGCAGAACTAAAAGCGGGGTGGTTAACATATTCTAATGATATTATCACTAAACTTGAACAAGATCACAACAATTACGGCTATTAAAACATCTATATATATATATAATTTGCTAATGTGATATATTATATGTAGGTAGGTATATATATATATATATATATATATATATATATATATATATATATATATATATATATATATATATATATATATATATATATATATATATATAAAAATTATATATATATATATATATATATATATTTTAATATATATATATATATATATATATATATATATATATATATTATATATATATATATATTATATATATATTATTTGTCTGTCCACGTGATTCTGAAGTTATGGCTTGAGCTAAAATCATGAAATTTGGCACAATGGTAGTCTTTAGCAGTGGGCCAAAGAAGCCCGTTTTTGAATTTCGCCCCGGGACAAAATAGGAGCAAAAGTTTTTTTACCGTTAGCCGTACGGAAGGCGTCTTACGGAGATAGAGGCTACTTAATATTGTCTCTCGCCTGGCGGAGACAGGCTTTTCATCTAGTACTTAAATAATTTAGATAAATATGCACGCACCACCACTTCATTAGTCAGTGGAATGCATACTGCATTCAAATATAAAGACATTTTTTCAAAAATAATATTTCTGCCACATTAATTCGTCGCAAAGGAAAACAAATTCCTATTAAGCCAATCGTCAGCAGAAAGGGAGAAGAATGTAAGGAAACATTATTTTTTGGAAGAAGATCTCTTGACAACAGTGGCAAAACAGGAAGCACATTCATTAAAAAATTGTGTAAGAAAAAGGTGGGACTTGTAGGCAATAAATCAAAAAAATAATAATCGTTTATATTTGTGAGTGATGTTAAAAAATAAGTATTTTATTTATAAAAATCAATGTCTTTAAAGATCACAAAATGTTTCGATTTGTAGTTGGTAATGTAGTAAGTAATGGTTAATAATTTATTTTTAAAAATCAAGTTTTCTTTTTATTTTTTACAATCACAAAAAGATTTAGTTATCACATCTTAATGGCATGCATAAAAATGTTTCGTGTGTAGGAGACGTATTAGCAATTTGTGCTGTCTCTTACATACGAGTTGCACTTCGGCACGACCTCTATCGTAATCGTACGGTGATTTGCGTCCCCTACATACAGATATGCAACCCGGTCTGGCATGATAGGCTCCTTAACAAACTTCCCTGCTATCATCTTTCACCCAAGTTTTGTTATTGGCTCTCCAGTTGTTTGATGTATGTCAGTTATTCTATATGATGACTTTTCCCGCTTTAGCCAAATTAATGCTGGAGTGTCCGCGAGCTCAGTACTGGCACCAATTCCGTTTCTTCTTCACATCAACAATCTTTTCTCTTTTACAATCAATCCTATTTATCCTTTTGCTGACGCTTGTATCCTCCACTTTATTATTCATTTTATTAGGGCAGTTTCTAAGTCTAATTTGGAAAACACGCGCAGGGTAATGCAGATAATGTTTCTCACGAACTTAACAATACCTTTAAAAGAAAATTACACTCGCTGTGGCGAAAAAAGTCTATCAGTGCTCCTGGTTTAATTATGATAACAAAAAGTAAAAAAAATCGATTTTGATTCAAAGAAAGGTGAATATGACACACGTACGAACCCTATAGTCTATATAGTCTTTTTTGTATCTGCCAGCAATCCACATTTGCAAAGTTACATTAAAGTTTGTTTTACGGATATTTTATTTATTTACTTTTTTCTGAATAATGATAAAAGTATATAAAGTTTGTACTCTTTGCTAAAATACGTAGATATGTATAGTTGAGTTAGACACTCACAGTACGTTCGTATTTAGGCCCTTCTGGACTGTCCCAAGAAAAAAATAATATAATTTCAAAGTTTGTAATAAAAAATAAACTTTTTATGTATTTTCATGGAAACCTAATGAGCTGCCTATTTTTTAATAAAATATTCAAAACTATTCCTAAATAAATTAAATTTTAAATCCCCTTATAAAGGTGTAAGTCTATTATATTTAAAGTCTTTTAATAGTACTTTCCAACGAACTCAAGGACTAGAATTAACGCAACTCCAGTTTATAGGCAGGGTGTTTGGTATAGTGATCTGTTTGTTTTTGTTTTGGAGAAACGTAAACAAATTGCCAGATCTTCAAAACCAAAATCAAAAAATTATTTTGAAAATTTCGCACTTATACTTCCTAACCAATAAGAATCCGTAATTTACTGTCGTTACTATGACAACTAAAAAAATTTCCGGTAATTTTATTCTTATTGGGTACCCTAAGCAGAATTAATAAGTGGAAATTTTTCTATCAAATGATGACAATAAAAAGGTTATAAAGTTGACAATGTCATTTGAGTCCCGTTAAAATATTAGGTATCGATTGCGTTTCCATCAAACCATACGCCTTTACATTTAAACAAAAATTTGTGTTACTTGAGTTTGCCTGAATTAGTTTAAACAAGGTTTTAGACTAATTAAAGAGTTTTATTACCAGCAAATACTTAATTAACGAAAGCCGACAAACTTACATAATATTTTGTTTGATCCACTTTAAATGTTTCTGAAAATCTACTAACACTTCTTCTCTCTTTAATGGTGAATAGCTAGGACTAGAAAGACTTAATAAATGTCTATGTTTCATAATATATACATAATACTTGGATACAATCTTGTTCTGCTTGCTTTTGGAAGTATTCACAAATCTAGATGAAATTTGCAACAATCCAACTTGAACTGTTTTGAATATGTTTTCTTCCGATAATAATTCACTATTTTCTTGATTCAAAAAACTTAAATACTTCAGGTCACGATGAAACATTTTTAAGTGACTTATTTCTTTGCAATATATACATAAACTGTGTTTTTCAAAACTCTTCATCTTTAAAATATTTAAGTAACTTCAATTTAGAACGATATAAACACAGTCAATTAGGTATTTGATAAAAATCAAAGGCAAATTCATGTTTACATGACAATAATAGGCGTTTGACATTTAAGTAGATTTGTGGATTTTAATCACGGCCCCCTTTGATCAGTTGACAATAAATCATATTGCTTATGCATGATGGGCCAAAAACATTTTATGGCAAAAACCAATATGATCCAGCAACTTTAGTAGTTCAAATTTGTTAAAAAATAATAAAATATATTTCCCTTAATCCCTTTAACAACTTCTCTTTTAACTAAAATGAGTTGGTTTTGATTTACTTGCATTTGCAAATAGATAGGTATTTGTGGAAATAACCGAAAATATTTTATAGGTTCGTTATCTTGTAATCTTAACCAATTTTAGTAGTTCAAATTTGAGTTCAAAAAAATAATAAAATATATTTTCCTTAATCCCTACAACAACTTTTCTTTTAACTAAAATGGGTTGGTTTTGATTTATTAGCATTTAAAAATAGGTATTTATAGAAAATACCGAAACCGAAAATATTTGATAGGTTCACCTTGTAATCAACCAACTTTAGTAGTTCAAATTTGTCAAAAAATAATAAAATATATTTTCCTTAATCCCTGCAACAACTTCTCTTTAAACTAAAATGGGTTGGTTTTGATTTATCAGTATTTGAAAATAGATATTTATGGAAAATACCGAAACCGAAAATATTTAATAGGTTCGCCTTGTAATCAACAAACTCTAGTAGTTCAAATTTGTCAAAAAATAATAAAATAAATTTCTCTTAATCCCTTTAACAACTTCCCTTTTAAATAAAATTGTTTGGATTTTATTTACATCGTTCCATATGAAGAATTTTATTGATACAACCATGATTTCTACCTAATTAAACCTCCCGACATCTCAAGATTTCATTAACTTGGCCTAAGAGTAGCTAATAACTCTGTAAGTAAATAGATAGGTATTGTTTTTACATACCTGCCCATAAATTGTTTCTACATTTTTCTGAAGAAAACACAAACACATAAAAAACAAATCTAAATCAAATTTTTATTGCAAAAAACAATGCTTTACAAAAAATTACTATTTAAAAAATAGTTTAGGTACTTGTGTTGAGTTGATATTACTATTCTTATCAGTTATTATATTATTGCTAATATTAAATACACAATTATTATAAGTGATTGTTGAAACTTTATTCATATCGACGCTTTCCGTAGGCTTATTTTCTGAAGAGCGTTCAACAGTCCTCAAAGTCTGGATTATTTTGTGATGGTGTTCCTTATCCAATTGCAAATATGGCTTAATTGACTGCACATTGCTATGCCCACTGATTTTTACAAGTTGTTGTTCACCGATACCATTTTTTGCCATATTTGATACTGCAGTCGCTCGCGCTGAATGGTTTGTAATTTTTTTCTTTTTTGTGTCAACTCCTACAATGAATGCAGCTTTTCGGAACCAAGATGATATACTGTTAGCTTCAACTGGAGAATTTTTATACCACCCTTTAGAATTTGGATTATTCCACTGAGGATTTGGCGTAAGAAACAGTCTATCAGTTTGTATAGAGGGACCCCTTTTTTCCATGAGTCTTTTATAAAGTCGAACTGGACATATTTCAGGGTTAGAAGTGTTGGTTATTAACCATTTACTGTCGGCCAATCTCTTAGATCCTCCCTGGCTCGTCTTGGAAAATACAGGATTATACTCAATGCGTCCCGTAAGATTGCCTCTGTTGTCAGTTTCTTCAGAAAAATGTTTTATAGATGCTGCAGACCCCTCTCCACCTCTCCATGCCAATTCATGGGAGACCACGTAAAAGAAAATTTTTTGAAGTCCGTCTGGTGTGTTTTCATCATATATTCTAAGAATTTTGCTATATTCTGCCTTGGTTAATATCTATGCACTTACTTTTCTCTTCGATGGTTCGCTTTGTAACTGACGGCGCTTGGCATCACGCGTAGCTCTCGCAGTAGCAAACTCTATATCACTAAACGGATCAAATTTGTATTTAAACTTTTCGAAATATAATTCCTGCAATTGTTTTGCGGCGGAGTTCCACAAAACTTTCACTACACTTTCTTTATAGTCCTCAGTATTTTTCTTTTTCATATTAAAACCCCAGTCCTCAAGAATACCAGCCTATTGCTCTGCAGACATTGGACCGCCGTCGATGTTATACGATTTTTCTCGACAAAAGAAAATTTTCCTCGCCTGAGACTCAAAGGAAAATTCTTCGAATAATATTCGTGACTTCGAAAAAATTTCCGGAAATAATTTAGACACTAGTGGTATTACAAGTGAAAATGCAATAAAATTATTCAAAAATAAAGGTTTTTGTGTTAAAATAGGCAACATCGATTTAAATATAAACATTTATTGATATGACAGTTCCAAGATCCGATTGCACTGGCAACAAGGTTGATTTGGACAGCTGCTGTATTCGTTTAATAAAAAATTATATTAAATCAGGTATTTTACGGCACTTTTATGTCATTCTATCTCTTTTTATTAGGTTGTATTATTCAATAACACGTTTTGTAAACTGACTCGATCAACAGCAATTGAATTGAGCATCTAAAGTGAATAACATATTTGTCTATCCCTTTAGATAATAAACAAAAATAGTTTTCTGGCTTTATAAATAATTTTTAACAATGAAGAGTCATCGATTTATAAAAAAATTATTTATGTTGCAATGACATAAACATTAAAAAAGTTATTATTTCCGGAGTAATGTTATTCAGTGTGTTTAATAATCGCTGCCGGTGCAGTGTGATTACAAAAACCTTCCCGCCTTTCCCCTTTGATTATATTAATACCAAACAAGGTTTGTTTATTTTATTTCTATCCAAGTATTCGTGGGTACTTTCTTTAAAACAATAACTAGATTAAAAAAATGCAAAAAAGTGTTATGCTCTATAAACAAAATGTATTCTTTGGGTAAAAAAAACACTTTTGTGTTCAGTTTCTTTACAAATAAACATAAAAAACATAAACTAAATTTTAGCTAAAAAAACACACAAACTTATAATTATGTATATTTTTCGGGCACATATTGTATAATACTTTCACGTATATTTAGACACTAAAATTCCTATATTAAAGTTATGAAATATACTTATCATTAAGTTGTTTACGACTTTCTTGTCATTTTATTATTGTTGTGATTAGTTTCAGTTTATAAAATCATAGTATTTTTAAAACTAAATTTCTGAAATTTACTTTTTAAATGGTTTGAGAAAGCTGTAGCTTTTTTTGTAGTATTTGTGATCTTTTAATCTTTTTTCCAAGTATTAGGTTGTTTGGCCAATATATAAAACGCAGATAAAATTTTATTAATAATATTACTTGTATTTTTCATTGGTGTTTTAGATTTTAATTTTGATTTTTTTTGATAAGGAAATATGTCGTCTGTGGCAAAGCTACTTCTCGGGGGTTTTCGGGGATGCTGATTCCGAATCTGACCTCGAAACATCCCAACAATGCCCAGAGGTGGCTCCGCAGGTGTGAATTTTGGTCAAAATTCATCCCCGCACAGCTACCCCCGTCGGTCGTAGGGTTGTTCCAATGGCGGATTCCGAATCGACGCTCCCGAAAATTCCCGAGAAGTAACTTTGACCCGGATTCTCGCGACCTATCGTTAAGGGGTGACTTTGGCCAAAATTCACCCCGGGAAAATTTACCTCCGCGAGTATTAGCCAATTTGGATGTAAAATTTTCTATTGTGGAGGTTTGGGAACCGTTATATATATTTTTTCAAAAATAAGGGGCCTAAAATATTTGGGGGCTCATACAATAGCCAATAATTCATTTTCTAACAAAAATAATTTCTTCTAGATTCATATAGTGTTTTCAATGCATATGCTACTGACAGGTCTTATTCTATTGACTCTTGTGACAGCACAGTCCCAATATCTATCTTGTCTGTTAAAGTCAGAATACCGCACTATTGGTTCATTTACGAGCAGTTTTTACATTTTTTTACAGCAATCAAAAATCTCTTAGTTGTATTTTATAGTTGCACCTTTTTTAGACATTTTGTTAGCGGCTTGGTTACTTCTTCACTAAAGTCTTTTATTAACCTTTGATAGTATTCTTGTAGTCCAACTCAACTCAACTCAAAATGCTTTATTGTCTGAAGATGGCACTAATCTTATTGACAAGCTGAAAAAATAAACATATGTTTATTAAATTTAAATAAAATAGATGAAAGCTTTAACACAATTAAAATATCACAAATAAAATCGCATACAAATTATTAACATAGTACATAAAAACTAAAACAGTAAAGTTATTGTGTGGGTCATAAAATAAAATAAAATAAAATTTAGGCATGTCATCATCAAACGTTACAAATTATAAAAATAAAACATAACATATAACAATAATAATTATTTAAATAAATAATATATATAGCCAGAATAAGTTAGTTAAAACGCCTCGACTTACAACTATTATTAAAACATTTTTAAACTAACAATCACAATCCTTAAATATTTTAAAATTGTCCCACAAAAAAAAAAAAAAAAAAAAAAAACAGTCAGAATTAATAAAAACAGTTAAAACGACATATTGGCTTGTCCTGATAATCATTTTAGTTGTTGCGTCATTCTGGGAAAATGATATTGTTTTATGGCCCTAATTTTATCTGTATTATGTTCTAAAACATCTCATGTAATAGGTTGGTGTTATTTAACGAAGTTGTTAAAGAGAATAAATTTATAGCAACTGATAAGCATTTCGACATCTCGCAAATTTTTTTTTTTTTTGGTATAATTATTAAAAACCTTTTTTTAACAGTTTTTAATTTTAACGACTTGTTTACACAAGGTGAAATTGTTAAACAATTTATTTTGGGCAGAAATCTTAACACAGTAATTTTATTCGTGTTTAGAGTATTACAGGATATCATGTAGCAAAGTCGATATAAGCTTGTAAAACTTTTAGGATTACTCAACCTTATGAGACCATTACATATATTTTAAAAATTAAACACAATTAATTTTAAGTTTATATTGTTAGGTAATTTAAAATGTTTGATGATGAAATTGATGTGCAGATTTTTTAAACACCCTCGATGCAATAAAAGGATTTTCTATTATGCGATCAGGGAAAAAAATTTTCTTGCTATATTTGGGCCAATAAATAAAGAAGCCTAGTAAGTTAAAGTAATTTTATGTTTGTTTTTGTGAAAATAATTTATGATAATTATTAGATTTATTGAAAAAAAAAAGTACTGGCGGTATTAAATTGGTTTGTTTATTTGAGTCATATCGCAATTTTTTTTATAATTTTCCCATTGTGCATCATACGAGTTTAATTGACTTAGGTCATAGTCAGGTGGAATGTATTAACATCAGGTTGCATATCGAAGTTATAACATTCGTTATTTTTCTAGAAGTAATAATATCTGCATCATGGTAGTTCACGCCGTATACAGGTTGTTGTGTTTGTATAAAATTTTATGTTTCACAGTACAAAGTACCCCAAACCAATTATTGTGGTTTATATTTATGATTTTATGTGCTGGGTAATGGTTACAAAATGGTTCTTGATACACCTGACATTGGCGTAGGTTTGTTTCAGGTTTTTTCGCTGAATTGGCCAAAAACCATTTGTTCTGTGTCTAGGTTTATTATATACTTATTAGTTGGTAAAATATTTTGGTAAAGGTCTATTAAAATTGGACCCTTCATTTATAGGTTGTGAGAACTGGGTCTTAAATGGTTAAAAGCCGTTTTGGCGTTACATAAAAATATTATTCATGCGTGACATAAGGATTTTGTTGCACAGGTCTAAAATTATAATTTTTTGACATAACAACATTTTAATATGTTTTTTAATTTGGGAAATATTAGGTTCTTAATATATTCTTATGCGACGCTGGCCATAAACTATTTGGACACATGTACCGTATTGTGGTATTTAGGGGTTTTTTTAGTCCCCATAAAAGGGTTTTAAAAGCACGGTTATTACAAAGTGGTTTCTGGCTGCAGCATCGTTTTCACGCGAATCAGTACATAGGAGATATAAAATATGCATAGCTCCACCATAAAACTGGCTAGGCTTTTTATTAGGCGATTGTCTCATCAAAACCAAATTCCGATTTTGATTAAATCTCATAGCAGAATTAGTGTCTTAAGGTCTTTAAGTGCTGTTCATGTATTTACATTTTTATTATTAATTATAATTTTTGCTGACCGGTAAGTTTGCTAATAAGTGAATGAAGCAAATAAATATATTTTAAAAGTCTGCTGCTTTTCTTGTAGGGCCAAAAAAAGGATCAATTATTATTTTGCGGGTGGCCAAATATCGATTTAAATGGTTTGGAATACCATCGAAATTATTTCCGAATAAATTATTTAAAATTTGTTTGCTAAAGTTAAAAATATTATTTTCGTTTAAATTTATTGTTTTCGAATTATTTCCCGTAATAAAGACACTTGAAAGTACTATTTGTAGCGTTAATGACTCTAAATCGGCAATATTTTTTTCAACTAATATCTAATTACACTTAAAAAAATAATCAGACCTTCTCTGTCATTTTTTTTTAAAGGGCAAGGCTTTAGCTAGGTGATTGAAGTTCTCCCTAAAATCTTGGTCCTTGCGAAAATGAGCAATGCTGGTTCTATCTCCAGATAATTCTCCGAGGTCTAACATTCGTGTTTTTTAGCTATTTCCTCAAATACTTCATAAATATTAATTATTAATTTATCTGTTGATGCTCACCAACATGGGTTAAGGTGAGATATAACTCCATATCCTCCCTTTGGCTACGCTATTTTGCACCACCACTAACTTGACAACACTTAGTTCTTTTCGCTTAATTCGTTAAAGCAAAAAAATTCCATACGATTAATTGGCATTGTTTCCGGCGTTCCGCTCCGATTCCGATCAAGATTTATTTTTAAAATATATATTTTTTTACAAAATACAATGTTTTATATCTTAGATTTAAATGTAAAAAAATATAAAATTAGGATTTGTCATTTTTAAATGACATGTATTTTTTACATGGTCAACATAATTTACGGTTGGGTGGTATTGGATACATTTGTTTTTTTGTAATTGGGTCAAAATTTGAGTTATTAAACTTTTAGTCTTTTTATAACCATATTTATAATATTATTTTTTTTAAATTTTAAAATTTCCCCGTACTGAAAAAGACTAAGTGTTAATTAAAGTTTGTTTTGAAAAAAATAAAACATTTTTATTAAAATAAAAGAAATGGTAAATTTTTATCTAAAGGTACGTGTTTATGTTTTGATCCTAAAGCAAAATTTTACATCTGTTTCTTTAAGTGATCAATCTACAGGGTAATTTAAAACCTTTTTTTTTAATTACACGGCCTTTGGCTTTAATCAACCTAGTCAATATTTATTGCAATAAAATAAAATATTTTAAAACAGGTTATTTAAAAATACGTACCGTCGTACCGGCTGACTATGGACCGTTTTGGTGTTTTTTTGTGATTATTTTACTGCAAAACCAACTTTTTTAAAGTCTGCAAGTACTGTGCTGTTTCGGCATAATCTGGCTATAGATTTACGAAAATTTTGTAATTTAAAAAAATAATATTATATATTTTTTTAAACTTTGAAAAGTGTTCCGACTCACCCCATTTTTGGGGAGACTTGGGACAAGTCATTGGTTTACACTGAAAAAATATTTTCTGCCCAGCTATAGGTGACTTGGGACAAAAAAAAGCATTTAAAAAAATACAACAATAAAATATAAAATATTAAATAAATCGTTTAGTTAAATAACCAAATAATGTAAAGATATTTTAACTTACAGCCTAATTATTATAGAAAATAACAAAAAACCCATTTTAAGGAACTATTTTAACAAACTATAATCTAAAATATAAGAACAGAACTAATTTTTTAAATTTATATCCATAGAAAATTTCTTGGCGCCTCTTTGAATGTGAACTGGTTCAGGCAACTTTTTTAAAATATCTTCCTGTTTTTTTTCATCTTCCGAATTTTGTTCGTGCATGCTACTTTTATCTGAACTTATAAAGCTTTTAGATTCTTCTAAGTCGTTATCTGTGTCAAAAGATGTATCAAATTTCTCGCAAATTACACTTTTTCCAGGAGTTATCGCTAATTTTTAGTGCTTCAGTCCAAACCCTCTGGCATTCTTCTTCGAGAACAACTTCTGGAGGTAAACGTTTCAAAACTTGAGTTGAGTCCAGTGGAATAATACCGCAACCACGAAATCTAGACCTAATATTATCTTCCAGTTTGTCTTTAATGGAGTCTTACATTTTTTTTAATTATCCCGGAAATTCGGGTTTAGGGATAACCCTCCTATTTTTTCCCTTCCATTCACCAAAAGTTTTTCTCCATGACTGCTTAATTGGCTTAAAAAAGGAAGTGTCTAACGGTTGGGTTAAGTGGGTGCAGTTCGGCGGCAATAAAATAAATCTAATGCTATTTTTTTGACATTTCAATATTACATTTTAAGAAATATGGCTTATCGCCTATAAGAACTTTAGGGCCTTCAAGTCTTCTAAAATATTTTAATGCTATTGGGAGGAACCATTCTTCAAACCAACTTTTTGTATTGCCATATCTAGTCCCCGGGGGGGCCATCTTTTACCCAATATTGGTAGAAGTGCTCTGACTTAAATACTATGAAGGGTGGTAGCATAACACCTGATCCACTTATAGCAAACATGACCGATGTAGCGGATTTACTAGAATCAAGGACCCGATCTGCATGCTTGCTTGTTCTTCAAATGACAACTTGCTGACGACCAGGGTCTAATTTTACAGACGACACGATTGACGATATGAGAATCGGAAACATCTTGTAATGACACGGCCAACTCAGTAAAATACCGATTGATAGCGTCTCTGTCAACAGCAGCCCGCGCGCGTTTTATATTTTTAGAGAGTCTTATAATTAGTTTTGTGTCGGAGTAAAAATGATTTTACCCAGTCGGGTCCACTTAGGTTCTTCTTGAATTTTTTAATGGTGACGCCCAATTTATTGTAATACTGTTTTTACTAAAATACGTACGTCCATAGGTTCTAAGGGAAACCCCCAGTCAGCCACGCACATTAAAGACTGCACTAGTTTTTGTTCTTCTAACAGTGATACAGCTAATTGTCCACCAGGGCTGGGACTCTGTAAAAATATAAGGAAAGAGAATGTCAAAATAGGGATCACATGTTCTTGTTGCATTTAAAGGTAACTCATAAGTTTGTCACTGTTTTGAAAGAGATAGAGAAAAAGGAATGTCAAAATTTTGCTTACGGGGATCGGGCCTCGGGTTTCTTCACACTTCGGTTCCTAACATGCGTGTTTATGGTATTTCTTGCTATCCCATACTTTTCTTCTAACGCCCTATAGGTTGTACCTCGTTCATGGCGCTCTTGGACTGCTTTTTTAAGTTTGCCTTATCGTAGTTTTGATATGGCCTACAGCCAAGCCTTTTTAAATATTTTCGAGGCATGTCCCGAGTCACCCTAAAACAAACATTAAATTAGTTTTTTATTCTCAAAAAAGAATTAAAAAATAAACGTAGGCGATTGTCACATTTGTTTCGTTATCACAACGCATTAGTGGACCCAAAAAAATAATAATAATAAGTTAATAAATTAGCTTACCTTTATGTATTTGTATTCAACAAATCCGGCAGCTTCTAAATTTACTATTTTTTTCTACTAGGGTGTGGAAAGCAGCACTTTTCCGCACGCAATTTAGTTTGAAAGTGTACTTTTCCGCACTAGTGCGGAAAATAATCACTTTTCCGCACTAGTGCGGAGAAGTAAACCCTTGCAAATTTCCCACTTAAACAGGTACTTAAAATGTTTTAATTCTGAAGTTTGACTTGAGTATAATTCTATTATTGCATAGTATTCTTTTATTTGTACAAATTAGGTGTAAAATCAACGAAATATTCACTAAAAATTACATTGTTTTAAAAACATTGTTTCAAACATCCTGGATATATTAAACTTGCTTGTCAGATTTTTAGTTTTGACCGGTGCCGGTGTCCATATTATAAAAGATCAAAGTCATTAAAAGTCATCGATAATTAAAAGTGTCTTTAGTACATTCTGATCAGTATCGTCAGATATTGAATAAAAAACGTTTCCCATGGAGTCTTCTGACTAGGAATTACCTGAATCCATTCCATCCATTCCAGCCGAAATAGCAAATTTAGATTTGTTCCCGTCCAAGTGGAGGCACAGGTACGAGAAAGAATATACAGCATTTACAAGCTGGTGTGGCGAGAAAAAAATTAAAAGTATGAAAGAAGAAGTTTTTATGGCATATTTCGCGGAACTTGCTAAAACATGTAAAGCCAATACTTTATGGTCAAGGTATTCCATGTTAAAAAGTGTCATTAAGATCGAAAAGAACATGGATTTAAGCAAATATTTCAAAAAGTTACATCATTTTTGAAGAAGCTAAATGTGGGATTTAGACCCAAGAAGGCCAAAATTTTCTCGAAAGATGAAATAGAAAAATTTATTAATGATGCTCCAAATGATGTCTATCTAGCGATGAAGGTAGCTATAATTTTCGGACTAGCTGGTGCGTGTCGTCGAGAAGAATTGATAAAAAAAGGAATGGTTATATTGAGATAAGGGGAATCTTTTAATTGTAAATATTCCAGACTCCAAAAACCATTCTAGCCGAAGTTTTGTCATTTCCGAGAAAATTTAAAATGAAAATATCTAGCTTTGTAAAGAAAGTATTCCAGTTTACGAAAGCCCGAAACACCACACAAAAGATTTCTTGTTAATTACAAAAAATTGGCTTGTACTGTCCAGTGCATAGGAAAAATTACTTTTCGCAAGATGCCCTCTGAAATAGCTGCCTATTTACGTCTTCCAAACCCAGAACTTTACACGGGACATAGCTTTCGCCATTCCTCAGCTACAATGTTCGCTAATTCTGGTGAAGGCATAACGAATATTAAAAGACTTGGAGGTTGAGTCATCATCTGTTGCAGAAGGCTACCTAGAAAGCTCTATAAGTTTCAAGAAGGACTTATCAAACAAAATATTATCCCAAAATTCATCTACCTTTGAACACAGCAAAACGCACTCAAGGCCCATTGTATCGTCTTCTAGCAAGCAACAATGTGTCTCTGTTACCTGTAACCAAGGCCGTAGCCAGTGGGGGGCAGGGTCAGAACCCCCCCGAAATTTTCCCAAAAAAAATATAAATACAAAGAACTACTACTGTAGTGAATAATTTTGGTAATGCTAGGTCTTGAGGGGGAAAACAAAACGTTGAGTAAACTATCTTACCGATTTAATTCTAAGTGTCTGTACCCATTCAGTAAAAAACGCGCGGGCAGCGATGTTCAGTTTTAGTTCGAGAGTATCGTAGGTTGCAGCGTAAGGGTCGAGGGTGGTCAAAAAAAATGCCTTATACATTAGATTTTTAAATGGAAACCCCTATATTTTTTTATAATTTTTAGATTCTTCGTAAAGTTTTTAGTAACTTTTGTTTATAAAGTTTATACTTATCTTTAATTGTTGTGAAGGTATTTGAGTTTATAATAAAATTCTAGAGATGATGATAGTAAGGAAATATATCCTAAAAATAATAACCAAAAAGTTCTCCATAGTAACAAGACCTTACTTTAAATTTAAAAACAACTCTCCGAGTAATAAAAAAAGCAACCTACAGTCATGCGCAAATTAAAGGTAAAGTAAACATTAATTTTCTATAAAGAATTAGGTCAATGTGGCAATAAGTGCTAAAAGTGGTGTCCATTTACGTCCATGCAATAATAAGGATTTTAATCGAATCTATTTCTCACATTTTCAAGCATGTTTGAAGTAATTTGTCTACGTTCAGCCGTAATCCGCTCCAAAAAATCTTGAATAGAATCTGGCTTCGTACTAAAAACTTTTTTTCAAATACCTCAAGAAAGTAATCTAAAGGACTTAAGTCCGGAGATTTTGGCATCCACTCAATGGGACCTCGTCTGCCGATCGACTGATTGGACAAATGGGTGTCCAAAACTGTCGTACTGGAAGCCACATAGTGCAGTGGTGCACCATCTTGTTGGAAATTGATAACATTTTCATTATAATTAACGCCATTTTTTAATATTTCGGTAATTTGTGGCTCTATTGTATTTTCTAACATGTGCAAGTACGTCTTGCCCGTCAAGTTTCTAGGAATAAAGAAAGCTCCTACAATATAATTTACGAAAATGCCGGCCCACACATTTATTTTTTTTCAGGATATTGCGGGTGTACCTCTCGAAACAAATATGGATTCAAGTCACTCCAATATCGACAATTATGTCTATTTACAGCACCGTGTAAATAAAACGTACACTCATTCTAGAGACAAATATTAAATAACAGATTTGCATTGTTGATTAAAAGTTGGGACATTAATTCGCAAAACTCCAACATTCCATCAAAATCGTCTTCATTAAGCTCATGGGCAAATTTTATCTTGTACGGGTGAAATTAGTTGTCTTTCAAAAATCTCTGTACTGTTAAGCGTGTAAATTCTGAAGAAGTAACCACTCCACGAGGGCTTTGGGTATTGTCAAATGCTACGTGTTCGAACACTGGTATTTCTGCGACTTCATTTTTAAATGGTCAATTTTTTTTAATGGCGTTTACGGCGAATATTAGACACAGATCCAGTTTCTTCAAATTTTCTTATTAATTAGCCACATACTTATCAATAATATTTTGTCTGGATGTAACGCATTAAACAATCGGGTAGTAGCTCTTGTAATGTCTCATTTTGGTAATACAGTTTAAATATTTTTACCCTTCTAAAACTCAATAAATCATTGTTCAATATTAATCACAACTAGGTAAGTTAACAAGTTAAAATCAAAGACAAAAGTTTTCCTATGACTTATACGATGGCCTGACTGATGCTAAATGTTTTGGATATAAACTTTATTAACAAAAGTTACCAAACGTAAAAAAGAATCTAAAAAAATTAAAAAATGGGGGTTTTTCTTTAAAAATCTTAAGTGGTTAGAGAAATAGACGTTCCCCAGAAATCAAAAATTGACGGGGTTCGAGCATTTTCCCAAAAATATACCTGAAAAGTCACAAATCGGGGTGCGATCTTTTCATTCCTCTATGTAGTAATCTAAAAGATCACCCGATTTTGAGAATTTGATACCCCTGACACAAAATGCCAACCCCCCCAAAAATTATTCCTGGCTACGGTTTTGCCTGTAACGACGACCGGTTCATTTGCACCTCAACGGCAATTCCAACCCTCCGCAACTTACCACAACAACTTGCCTCTGCGATTCATTTGCAAAATGCTACCAACTGTTCTTTTACGATTAATGTTGTTAAAAACAATTTTAAGAAATGGTAAAAATAAATATTATCTAAGGGTTGTTTATTTTGGGACTTTTTCCACACACTCGTAGAAAAAATGTTGTACCTAACACGTACGGAAAGTGTCTTTTCCACCCTTGATGGCTTACCCGAACTCCGCTTTCCTCACTTGTTAGGTAAATAACTATTTACGGCTTCAAACACGAAAATTTTTAATACCGATCCTACCAGCGCAGCGGATCTACGAAAATTTGTCGCGGACAATTGGTCGCGCGACAAATCGACACGGCAAATATGGCGCGACGGCAATTCGCCGCAGCGACAATTCGACGCGGTCAAATACGACGCAGACACAATTGGTCGCAGAGATTCGGCGCGTTATTTAAAAGTAGGTTTTTTCTAAATAATGCATTTGATGTAAAATGCAAATCATGGGTCTTTTCTAATACGTCTCTGCATTTTTACGTCTGATAAATAATTGGGGGAAAATAAAAAGCCTTTTTTTGCTTACCAGAACTAACCATGACAGACTAGAACTTAAGGCTTTTGAATTTGTCTAAATTTTTCCCCACATGGGTTATTAATGGATTTTTTTTAAAAATTTGAAATTAAAATTAATCTTTTTTAGGTATTTTTATCTTTCGTAATATCGGTTTTTTAAATGAAATTTTCTTTATCTTATTTAGCCTTTGATAGATATTGTTGAATACTATACAGGGTGTTTCCGATCTTGGGCCCAAATTTTACAAATATTTCTGAATATCACAACGATATTTCTCATTGTCAGCGTCGAATTCGTTGCGTCGAATTGCGATGCGAGGATTGTCGTTTTGCCACGAATTGTCATACGTCGTGTGAGGGACACCCAGCGCAGCGATTCGCTTTTATGCAAAAAAACAAGTTCGGACAAAAAATGACAGCCCAAGTCGGGCGGCGTTGCCGCTGTTCATATTGGCGCTCCCGAATTATGAAGACGATGACGAAAATTTTCCCCCGAGTAAACCCTGCGGCCCCAAGTCACCCCGTTTGACGGTAGATGTTTAACTAAGTGGGGGACTATTAAACAATAGCTGTTGAGGTAAATTCATAAAAAAAATGAAATGTAAATTTAATGGGGGATCGCCATTTCTTTATGAATACGTTACAAACAAGTTCTAATAAAGTAAGTTTCCTTTGACAACAAATAAAACGGAAATTATGGAGGTTAAAGGTATGAGGGCCATCTCTTATGGCTGTTTGGCTTAAAAAGGGCCCCGAACAGCAATAAATACGCTGGTGTAGCGGTGGGGACGGGGGGAAATTGACCGCAAATATAAGGAAGTTTAAAAAACCTCTGGAAAAAACGCCATCTTAATTTACTGTACCTGTGGGCCATTTGGTAAAACAGATTGCTTTACTTTTCTGTATGCTTCTGTAAAAAGAAAATATATCACTTTAAAAAATTGTACAATATTAATTATACATGATTTTGGTAGGGGTTTTTTCATTTTTTAACAAGGTGATTTTTTTAATTTTGATTTTTTACCACAAGTTACTTACAGCTGTTTAACACTTATTAAAATCAATTTATTTGGATTTAAAATTAGTATTTTTTAGAGTATGGGAAAAAATTTTTGCCCTTTTTAAACCCAAAATCTAACAGTCACTACTTTTTATTAATCTGCAAAATAATCTTAAAAAACTTTTGCATTGGGGCTTTACTGCCTTCTTTTTTCTTCTAGGGTGAATAAACCCACAAGGAGAACGGTTTGTATGAATATTTAAATTCGAACCCTTTTTTCTTTTTTTTGGCAAAAACCCAATTTTGGAAAAATTCTTATTTAATAGGAGAATGGATCCGCACAACTGTGTATCGATTTTTAAACAATTATTGTTTAGCTACCTCTAGCCTCAAATTAAAGTCACAAAAAGTTTATTCCCAAAAGGTTTAAAACGAAAAAGTCAAAAGAAATCGTAAATAATGAGAAATATGATGTGCTTTTTCTTTTTTTAGCCTGTTTTAAGGAAAAACTTCGAAAAGAATTTTTTGTAAAGTATTTTATAAACAAAAAATAACCTGCTTTAGATTATCCTGAAAAGATTGGCGTTTCTTAATAAAAGGGTAACAAATATTGGACTTTTAGTTTGATTACAAACCAAAGAAAATCTGGATTTTAATATATATCTTTACTTAGAACGAGCTACCTTTCTTTTTTATTTATTACAGATTTTTGAAAATACAACAACAATAAAGCTTACCAGTAGCTTAAAAATTGGGAAAAATGTAAGCAGCAAACCAAAAAAGTTCAAATATAATTAAGAAGGCACCATTTTCGCTTTTCCTTATTTGGGATTACTAGAGGAAATGCTTACCTTTTTATTACCAACCACATATAGTCTAGAGGAATGGCCCTGAGTACCTAAAACTATTTCACTTCAATTTATACGATCCTCTTAAATTGCCCTACTATATTAATGCATATTGCCATGGCGCCACCTGGGCAATTGTTAAACCGAAATTGTTCAAAAAATTGCAATGAATTGTTATCTTGTTAACTAAACAATTTTTTTAAAGTTTATTAATAAAATTGGAACCACGATAAAGTTATTTTTTTTGGAGATATGACCAAAATTCCAAAATCTAAAATTATGACTCATGAAAAATATATATTAAAAAAAAAAAAATATCAAAATATATTATTTCATCCTTTATAAAATAGCTAATAATATCCTTAATTGAGATTTGAAACATCTTTATTGTTTATACAGGTTTTTGGATTGTTTATTACGCGGCTAACAAGTAAAATAAAGTTACAATAACTTTGGTAAAATTGATTTCAGGAAAAAAACTTGGAAAAACAAATTGTAGACAATTAAATTATTAATAACATTGCTCTCTTTAACAATTTTGATAAAGTTTTAAGGATAAATTATAAATAATGATTTAGGACAGCGTATGAGTCAGAGGGGACCTTTAAATATCGTAAGGACGCATACTTTTTGAGCGCGGTTAATAAACAATCAAAAACTGTTTAAACAATAAAAAATCTCAATCAAGGATATTATTAACTATTGTATAAAGAATGAAACAATATATATTTTATGTTTTATTTTTTCCGGTATATATTTTTCATAGGTCAAAGTAAATTTGAGATTTTTCGAATTTTTCCGTATTCGTATCTCAAAAAATATTAACTTTATCGTAAAAGTCAAAAAAACCTTTTTATTTGTATTTTAATAAAGAATTTTAAAAAATGCCCGGGTTAATAAAATTTTCTGCCAGGTTTAAACAATTTCGGTTTAAACAATATACACAGGTGGCGCCAGGGCAAAATGATTTATATCATCAGTAGGGCAATTTAAAGAGGATCGTATAAAAATGGAGGTGGAATAGTTTTCGGTACTCATGCGCCGATTCCTCAAAACAATAGAAAATTTTTAAAAAAATAACCCATTAAAATACTAAACATAAAGCAGCCTAATTATAAAAAATCTTCATTATTGGGGTATTAATCCGCACAACAGTTACATCGATTTAAAAATTTTTCCCATTTTTAAATTAAAGATAAACCTGACCCTAAATAGCAATTGATTTAAAATAACCAAACAACCACCAGCCAGGGGATAGTCCAAAATTGAAAATTTAAAATATTTTTAAGGGATTTTTGTTTTTTGTCAGCAATGAGCGAAATTTTGTGTATATATATAGTAATGGAAGGGATCTTGTTCTGTGATATGACCCAGCGTCATATTAAAACCCAAAATGTTTTGAAAATTTTTAAAGGTAAATCATTTAAATAGTATTTAAGAGCTAATGTCAACAAAGAATATTTTTGTTTTAAATATAATATTGTTAGAAAAACCAGGACCAAAAATTTTGATTCTGTAAATAACCGCACACCCGTTAAGATAGAATTGTACTTGCAATTAAATTTTTTGAAATTGCCTAAGGTTGTTTGTGTTCCAAATATATTTAATGATTTAAAATATTTTACAAGTTGTAAACCAGTCTTCATTTATCCAAAATAATTTTTTTTTGAAAAGCTGGAAAATTGGGTTCTCTTGTAGTCAATCACAAAATTGACATGACCTATTAGGATCGCCTGGATGCAGTTTTTGGGATATGTAAATTTTTAACAATAATTTTTTAAAACAACTTTTTCTATACTCGTTTTATGCACTCGTACATAAACAATGATCTAAATCGAAGAAAATTTGACCTGTGCCTCATAATATTTATCTACAAAGTATTTATTTTTATTGAAAAAAAAGGCTCAAAACATATTTCAAGAACATTTTAAACTATCAGCAAGATTTCATTCAATAATTTTAACAAAGTTTTTAAATAATTTTAGCGAATAAAATAAGGGTATATGCTTAAGGCGACAAGACAGATGTGAAAACTTTACAAGAGTCCCTATTATCCTTTTACAATTTAACATTTGCAAATTTTAAATTTAAAATAATAAAAAAATAGATCCATAAAAAGCAAATATACTATGCATTTGGACATATATCTGACTTTTCTCCTAACTGCATCATAAACGTTGCATAGCTGAGTCTCGCATTTCAGTCTTATTCAATCCCAAAAAAAATTGCTAAACGCGCTTAAAGGAGTTTGCACTTAAAATTTGAGCCACTACTGTTCAAATCTATCACAGAATATACCATTCTTTATGTTTATGGGCTTCGACAAATTCTAAGACGCCATTTCTTTGTTTTCTTCATTATAGATTTTTAGTCTTGGTTTTGTAAAAGAGTCCAATTTTAAAATTTTTGTTCCAGTCGCTGAAATATGTCGTTAAATGGTTGCCGTCTTTCCGGGAAAACCAACACAATAATAATTTAGCGCCATTTTTTCGTGTTTTGCACTTTTAATATGAAGTGATATTATATAAGATAATTTAAAAAATTGTCGTTAAATTTTAATAGCAACTAGAATATCAGCATAGTTTCGTTTCTAGGATATTAGATTTTCAGCCTGTAGTTTAAAAACAATAAAGTTAAAATAAATCGCATGAAAACCAATATTATTGTGTGTGCTATATTTTAAAAAATAGGCTAGGCCCAATTATTTTTTTACCTTACCTCGTATACTTATTCTGAAAACGACAGATAATCTAACAATAATTAAAAAAAAAAACTTTGGTATAAAACATTTTCTGTATTTTTCTTAACTTAGAATATATAGAGTCATTCTGAAATTGACAATGTTTTGATTTCCCCCCGTGTCGCTTAAGCGAGCGTAAAAACTTTAAAATCTAATTTTACCATTTCAAGTTTGACTTAAAAAGATTACTTACAATTACGGAGATACTTTATAAAAGTGTCGAAAATAGAAATCCCAGAAGTGGGCATTTAAAATAAAATCTAAATAGGGATCACTCCGCGATTGGTTATTTAATATTTATTTTGGAAATGTATCTACTACCCCTTATTTTGTTTAACATAAATAAGATTTTAGATTTTCCCGGTGCCAAATCAAACAAAAAAATTTTGTTAGATTTGTAAAACAAAAAAAAAAAGTAATATTTTATTTGTGTATAATAAAAGAATGGGTATCAGATGAATTTTTAAAATTCATATTTAGTTACCATTCGCAATAGGCTGTAAGCATGTACGTAGAAAAAGTTAGAACAAATAGCGCCCTTTAAGAAATATTTAATTAAATTTTTAACTTGAAAAAATCATTATAGGCTCGTAGTAACGCAACTTAAATTGTTTTGACTTACCTTTAAGTGTCTTATTCATCTTAAAGATGTTTGTATTGACACACTGTATTATTTGGGCCACCCCACCAAAGTAGACAGAATTAAAATAAGCAGTAGGGACACCCTACCTCCCCCAAGACAAAAAATGTACGCAGGAGCGTCGCAAGTTAAGTGTTTGGGCATTTTCGCAATAAAAGACTGTAGTCAATCGTGAGATTTTGTGTTGTGCGATATTTATACCTGTATTTGTGATTTTTCTTGTGACTAGGCTATTTTTGCTATTAACTAAATAATGATGGTCTATTGTTCAGTGGATGGATGTTTTACAAAAATGGGTACCTAGGGTATCTTTTTTTTTGTTGTCCAAAAAATATAGAAGGGTATGTAAAATTATTTTATATTTGTACTATGAAAAAACTCTTTAATATGAGTAGAGTAAAAGTACTTATTAAATTTTTTGTGTATATCTATAGGTGTAATAAATAAATATTTTTTTTTAGAAAATCAATTAGAAGTAATGACCTTTTTGAAAGATTCTAGGAAATATTAATTTTCGTACAGTGAGGAAATATTATTTCCTTACAGTTATTTGTAAACTAAAAAAAAATGATTAAAAACTAGTTATTCAGTATAAAACAACTAATTTTATTCTGTTCTTATTTAGTTAGGATGATATCAAAAGTTGTCTTTTTGTCTTCTCTAATAACAGGGTGATGCCCCCCTAAAATATACCTTGCCACTGTTTAGATCATACTGCTTAAGGTCAACAATTTTAGCATGATTCAAAGAAAGATATTCATTGATAAATTTTTTGTACTGCTCAAAAGATCAGTTTGATTTCGTTTTTTCCCAAAATTTTTAAATCTCTTTTATGCAATGGAAAAAAAGTCTCCTAAGTCTAAATCTTTTTTTGGGGTAGTTTAGGTAAATCAACTTGAAATTATTATTTATTTTAACAATGAATTATTAAAAATTGTTTCGCAGGCATCCTGGGTTTAGTTGAATATTCCCAAAAACTTCAGGAACCTTTCCATTTCCCAAAATTTAGAAAAAGATTTTTCCCTATTTTCACTTACAACGTGGCATGATACTAAAGTGTTGGAAGAATAATTTCGGGAAATTTTAATTTAAAAACATATCCAAAAAGGGTATTTTGCAATATAAGACCGTTTTTTTTTAAATTTTAAAATTTTTCTTTAATATAATTTGAAAGAAAACATCGCGAAAGGGGGTAAGCGTATTGGCTTTTGGGTTTTTTAAAATCACTGCCCGATAACTGACAAGAGTTTGGTATTTTGGTGTAATCAAATTCAAATTAGGTAAGCTACTTTTTTTTTCTACAATGGAACATTTAACTGTAGTTTTAAAGTCATAATGACAAGATTCAATATCAACGTAAACAGAATTCATAATTTTCTGATACACCTATTATATTAAAAAAATTTTTTTTAAAAGTTGTTGTTTTAGCAAATTACTGGAAATTAATGATATTTGGAACCACTGTCTAGAAGCATCGAGTGACCAAAAATTAACCGCTTTGTTTTTTATTTTAACTTTTAAAGGTAGGTAAAAGGACATTTTCTGTAGTTTTAGAAACATTAAAAGTATTAGTTGTTTTTACCTGATTTACCCGCTTATTAGCTGGAATCCTCTCTTTTAAAAGCAACAACGTGTTGTGTTCCTTGGCACAGTTTGGCACTTTATTTGTGTTTTGCATTTTCCAATGATTATTAAGGCAAAATTTTACAAAATTTATGCTTATCAATAAAAGATATTCTTTTATTTACCCGCAAACCTAAATTTTTTTCAACTATACACTTTTATCACAAAAACTGAAGCACTTGTGCTTAAAAAAACAATTTTTTAGAGCATTTTACAAGCGATTGGATGCATTTTTTTAAAAAATCCGCGGTTTTGTACTATTTTGAGCATTGTAATAGGGTAAGGGGTAAATTTTTAAGAATTAAAAAATTACAAAATTAAATTAGTAATACTTTTAAGCTGTCAGTTTTTTTAATTACAACTTTGCGACAATATGTAAATTTTTCTAGGGTAAACATTTTTTTTTAATAAATCATAATAAGGGTTGCTTCTCATGGGTTAAAATATATTAAACAATGATTTAAAAACAATCTTCTCTCTTCCACAATCAATCCCATTCATAGTTTTGCTGACGATAGTACCCTCCATTCTAGTATTCAATTTCTTAAGCCACCATGTAATTCTGACTTAGAAAACAAGTGCAGGTCAATGCAGATATCTTTTTCACAAGACCTCAAACTTATCTTGGATTGGGGCGCCAAAAATCTTGTTCAGTTTAATGCCTCGAAAACACATTCATGTTTGCTGTCGCGAAAAAAGTTTGCTCATCCCTTACATATGAGCGGCCAAGTTCTGCAAAACAAAGAGTCGTTTAATCTTGTCGGCGTTACTTTTGAGAATAACCTCAACTGGTACAAACACATTACATCCATTGCCTCGGCAGCTTCAAACAAGCTTGGATTCCCCTTCCGAGCTAGAAAATATTTCTCTTCTTCCAATCTGCACACTCTGTACGTATCCCAAATCAGACCCTCTTTAGAATATTGTTTTCATGTCTGGGGAATGGCGTCCCCTACAACCCTTAGCATTCTGGACTCCATTCAGCGAAGAGCCATTGACGTCCCAAGAAAAAAAAATACAATACCTATTTTTCAATTTATATGGCTTTAAATTTAAGGGACTTAAGCTTTAATATGAAAGTTTTTGCAATAAGGGGTAGTTTTCACCCCGAAAAAATAAAAAGCTACCTTCAGCATAATAAAGATTTTAAAGAGGAAGCTAAGTTAAGCTCAATCCCAAATTTTCATGCAAAACACTATGATAATATTTTAATTTTTTAGGTAAATATATATTTTTTTAAATCATAATAGGGCTTAATTTTAAAGGGCTAAAATATTTTAAATAATATTTTAAAGAAACAAAATACTACTTTTTCAACTTACTTCAGTCAAATTTTATTCAACTTAAGCTTTAATGCATCGTTTTACAGGTTTTAGCAATAAAGGGTAACTCTAAAAAACAAAGAGCGCCCATCGGCATAAGAGAAGGGTAAGTTAAGCTTAATTCCAAATTTTTAAGCAAATCTATGCATTTTCAAAAAAATGCGAGGTTTTGCACTTTTTTTAGCTTCGTTTTCTGGACTATTAGTGTGTAGTGTGAATTTATCCCAATTTTTTTTATTTAAAAAATTATATTTACTTTAAACACTTATTTTTAAGCAACTTTTTATAATTTTAAATTATTGTATCACAAAATATTTTAATTATTGATTTAAAAAATATCAAAATTTTTGCCATATAAACACTATAAATAAAATTTAAAATGCAACTTTATGTAAAGTTAAGTCAGAATTAAAACCTCATAAAATTATTAACACTGCAAATGGATATACCTGCTGTAACCAGGCTTTCAATGACTTTACATTCTAAGTTTAAATATTAAATTCCTTACATGAGACCGAATTACAGAAATACAAAGGCTATGTCGGCCTATTGCTTTGAATTAGTACCATTATTAATACTGGCAAAGATTCATTATATGTAAGCGAATCTTCCGACAATATTATGTTTAACGAATTGTTTATGAACGAAGACAAAAGGATGTTTTAATATATTCAGTCTTGCATCAGTTGATGTATTGAAAGACTTCTTGTAAATGTAAACCAAAAACAAACCAGTTTATAAGCAAGAAATAGGGCATGATATGGGGGTTTAAAACATTATATAATTATATATTTAAAGTAATATGAAAACAATAATTTTAACAAGTTATATTCCACCAAAATTATCATACGTATCACAAAATTAACAAATTAAAATTAAATTAAAAATAAAATAAAAACAAAGAACATATATTTAGAAAATTTTAGCGTGCCTTTATTTAAGTAGCAGTATCCCAGAATGACAAATAAGTTCAATAAAGTAACATGGCAACGACCATGTACTCGTAAGCAAAATCAGTATACAGGATTGGCAAGGCAAGGGCTTGGGAGCCAATTTTAATGTAATAGAGTAGGATACCTATGGTATGACCCCAGATTAAAAAGAGAACGACAAGAATTTCCCCTATCATCCCACTTTCAATACAACGACGGTGCCTACGATTCGTTAGGATATTGTCGACAGTGTCATTTCGTAAGATATTTATTAGCAATTTTAGAAATGTTTTGAAAATCATACATTTTATAAAACTTTTCATTTAAAAAAAAGTTACGCGCTTAGCAAAAAAAAATGTATAAAATATAAGTATTTTAGAATGGTTAAAAATACTTTATTATTTTAAAAATAGGTGTTTGTTATTTTATTTTTACTGGTTGGCAACATTGCCCGTCGCGTCCTCTTGCATTGCCGGCCGGAGACCGGTTGTTACCGTGTAGTGTGTGCAGTGTTGTCAGATGAGATAAAGCAAAAACCGTGAAATACAATGACGAAAAATCGTAAGAAATCGCGAGGAGAGTGGGAGATTACGTAATAATATTGTTAAAAAGGAAAACGCAATGACAATGTTTAAAACATTTTTTTAACTTCATGTAACTTTACATTACACCAATTTAAATATTAAAACACTAAATAAAAAAGCAGGTATCATAAATTTTAAAATGTTGGCCTGGCGTAATCTAGGCAATAGGCACTACTTACACTACATTATGCTTAGACTTCAGAATCGTTTGAGTAACTCTTATCATTTTTATCGCTATATAATATGTCACTACTTCCGTATCATGTTGTTATTAATAGAAAAATCATAACAGTTTTTGTCGCCAATTAAACTTTTTCTAAATAAAATTATTTCGATGGTTTTGACTTACGTAAAATTTACGATACGAGACAGGACTGCGTGAAAATGCAAACAAGTAAAATGTAAGCCACCTTTACCTGCAATCAATGGGGAATCCCATGTCGTTTGGTTCGATAACCGCTTGTAGGTGACGGGGATTCCCCGGTCCTTTTTTTTGATATTCCATTGTTATTATTTACTATGGGGACGAAGTTACTTAATAATTCAAATGCAATATATATTTTTTAATGATTTATTTAAAAATCGTTACAATTGCTTGTAATCTTACGAACAATCGTGAGATCTGGCATCACTGAGTGGGTGTGTGTGTTGTCGTAGTCTGGCTAAAGCATTCTCCTCTTCTTCTTGAGTCGGTAGAAAGGGAATCAGCCGCTACAAGTTTTCTGTCAGTCTTTATTTCGCTCAAGTCTTTGCCTATTATATTGACATCTCGTTTTATCGTACTGAAAATCTCCGCATCTAAGAAATTTGTTTACCAGACGTGTATATAAAAGTGCTTAGGTAGAAATGATCCTTTTGCACCATTATAAGAAAAATAAGTACACTTAGACGATCTGATAGCTTCACAAGAAAATGGAGCTTACTAACAAAGAATACGGTGATATTGTTTATGTGTATTGTGATTTTTCCAATAACAGATTGACAAGTGTCTAACTTTTGATAGCGGTCGAACTTGACTTCATATAACGAAATAGTTTGAAAGCGCCAACTAAGATTAGCGACAGCCACAATGTGATTTAAAAATATTTCTTTGGCAAAACTTTCTACTGGAATATCTTGGAAAGGAAGGAAAATTTGCAAAAAAAGTATTCTTGGTTTTCGATTAAGAATTAAAAAATTAATTAGGGTCTTCAATTTTCGCCTCTACTTACCAATCACCCTGTATTTCTATTGCAAACTAAACCTAGTTAGCGTGACTTAAAAAGTTTAAACTGGAGTGTATTATTTAAAATTTTAAAGATAGGATGTGAAGCGCTCAGAGGGTTTTTTATCTCTTGACTGAGGTATTATCTCTGCCTCACTTGTTTCAATATATTACAATGGGGATGGATGAAGCTAAAATAGGGACATTTATATGGTCCATCTTCTAAGTTAAAAGTTTGCAACTTTAAAAAAATTAAGTTTTTGTCATTTTATACAAAGATAACAAATAATCCATTAATGTGCCGTTATATTAATATTAAAAACCAGTAAAGAGGAGAATAAAAGTCATTATATTATAATATTTTATAGAATCTAGAGAAAACCGTATACGGTGTAATTACTTAAATTTTTAATGAGACAGCATACTGCAACATTTCACTACTTATGACCGCAAGACATAAGAACTACAAACTGTCGGTCGTACACACACTTATTGTCTATTAACGGGGACAAGAGTGAGTCGTGTCTATACTGTAAATTAATCCGTTTAATTTCTTTACTTAAAATTAAAAAAATATCAAAAAATATTAAAAAAGGTTAAGTACTACTAAAATGTTTAAATGAATACCAAAAAATATAAATATTTGTGTATAAACGTCAACCGAATGTGGAAAAACATTTTTAAAAAACCCAGTCTAGCTTGAAATTCGTTCTAAACAATGGTTGAAAGACTTTTTTAATTTTAATTATTTCTCACATCATTGGCAAATTGTATAATATGTAATGGATTCATGGTTGAAACAAAAGGCAAAAGAATAATCTTGAAAGGTTAGTCACTAGTACTTGTTAGGTCATCAATCCAATGCACGTATCTAAAGCAATTGACCGTGAAAGTTAACAGGGTGTTACCCATGTTATTATTTAAATATTAGTTTATATAACAATACTCATATATTATTGTAAACTGTGTATATAAAAGGATGATTGTTTAATATTTTAAATATATATATATATATATATATATATATATATATATATATATATATATAATATATATATTATATATATATATATATATATATATATATATATATATATATATATATATATATATTATATATATATATATATATATATATATATATATATATATATATATATATATATATATATATATATATATATATATATATATATATATATATATATATATATATATATATATATATATATATATATATATATAATAACTTGATTTATACACATTAAGATTAGATACATTAGATACAGTAAAGATAAGTTAGTTACTAAAAGCCTAAGAGGCATTTATACTATTTTCCTATTTTTATATTAAAGTATGTTATATACAAAGTCTCTTGTTTGACTTCTTGACGTGTACCAGATACTCCGAACCCAAGTACAAAGCAGAGTACACCACATGGCGATCCTGCCAGTTACATGTTGAGAAGTCAGAAAAAGTGCGTACCGTCCAGTGATATGGTAAATAGACGCCAATATGGGCAAATCATCTTCCAAACATGCGGAAATTACTGACTCTGGAGTAGTCAATTCAAATTTCATCGTGGAACAAGAAAGCATCCAAGTGCCTACCGATGTAAGAGTACTACTATATATATTAACAGTGGTTGTTGTATTGTTGTTCCTACTAAAAATAAAGCAGACCTATAGAAAACAACTTAAGAAGAATCTCTCCAGAAGTATGTACTTCAGAACTCCAGCAGCAGAACCCAGCGTAGTTTGAGAAGTCCCAGAACCAGAACACTGAACAGCGTTGGACATAACCCCACAACAAGGATCAACCCTCAACCCAGAACACAGACAGCAGTATAGTATGTAAGTTTATTAGTGGAAAAAGTTTTTTTATTATTATTATTTGTATATTTATTATGAACATTGTGTTAAAGTCTGCTCGACGCTCAAGCGCTCTCAGAGAATATTTTATTAGTCTGGAAATTATTATTTTTTTAATTTTATTACAATATTATGGTATTTAATTCGCTAAAAAGCATATACGAGGACTCAGTTAAATTGTGCGACATTATAAAAAAAGAGCCAAAATAACGCCGAATAGACTTAGTTAGAGTAAATAATTTAATTCTAGAAGTAGGGAAGTTAGAAAATAAGCTTAATAATATACAAAAAGAGGTCCTAGCATCTGCTATTGACGACCCAAACCTTAAAAAATCATATTCAGATTATAACAAAGCTATTGAATCTCACCTTTTTAAATCGCGTTCTCTCCTGAACGAAAGACTAAAAGATCTGGTTAAGGGAGATAACCCAACTGAACAATTAAAAAATAATAGTAATACCGAGGAAATAAATATGGCGGAAAAAATTGATTTAAGATCAGCGGCATCTTTGTTACCATCTATGGATAACACGGAAAATAGCACTAAACAGTTAATTGACGCAATTGAGTTATATAGCAGTCTTATCGACAATAATGGGCAAACCTTATTGATTAATTACGTTTTAAAAACACAATTAACGCAAAATGCAAAACTAGGTTAGAGAATCTGTATGGTACAGTGGAACAGCTAGTAGGGATATAAAAACCGGTTGTTAACGAAAAAATCACCAGCAGTTTTATCGACACAATTACATAACGCAAGACAAGACGGCAGAAGTATCGAAGATTACGCAAAGTTGATCGAGACACTATTGGTCGATCTAACGATAGCGCAGGCCGATAATAATACAGCCGCAATGGGAGTGTTGCGAGGGATAAACGAGAAAATTGCAGTAAACGCTTTTGCAAATGGACTTAGGAGTAACGAACTAAGGACTATAGTAAAGGCCAGGAATTACCAAAACTTAAAAGACGCAGTGTTAGCAGCTAGGGAAGAGGAGCTAACAAAACACCCTCAGTCTAGTGTGTTTCACATGAAAGGCTCAAAAAACTTTAATTACAGGCCACATGGCCAGGGAAGAGGTTCATTATGTACAATGTAGAGTTACATCCTAAAAGCCGACCGTGCACAGCATTTATGACAGAGAGAGGACAATTCCAGATGAAAAGATTGCCTATGGGTCTAAAAATTAGTCCAAGTGCATTCTCCAGGCTCATGACAGTGACAATGGCTGGATTAAACTATGAATCATGCTTTGTCTACTTAGACGATCTAATTGTCTTTGGTATCTCTTTACAAAATCATAACAGGAATTTGCTAAAAGTTTTTCAGAGACTCAGAAAAGCAAACTTAAAGCTTAATCCGAGAAAATGCGAGTTCTTAAAGAAGGAAATTCTCTATCTAGGATATATCATATCGGCAGATGGTGTTTCACCAGACCCAGAAAAAATTCGAGCTATGGTCGATCATCCAGTTCCAAAAACTACAGAGGAGGTAAAGCGATTTGTCGCATTTGCTAATTACTATAGGAAGTTCATTAGGAATTTTGCAGAAATAGCCCAACCGTTAAATAGTCTGGGTCGTAAAGGCAAAACTTTTCAGTGGACAGACGAATGTAAACATGCATTCGAGACACTAAGGCAGGCGTTGGCAAAGCCTCCCTTGTAACAATATCCAGATTTTTCAGAAGAAAACGAGTTTGTGCTCAGAACAGATGCTAGCGGATACGCATTAGGTGCGGTTTTGTCAAATTCAAATGACAGACCGGTCGCCCTTGCTTCCAGAACATTAAATAAGGCAGAAAGGCTTTATGCGACGGTGGAGAAAGAATTACTCGGAATAGTGTGGGCAGTAAAGCATTTCAGGCCATATCTCTATGCCAGAAAGTTTAAAATTTTAACCGACCATCGTCCGTTAATTTATTTATTTAATTTGACAAATCCGTCAAGCAGATTAACGAAATTTAGGTTAGTATTAGAAGAGTACGATTTTACGGTGCATTATGTCAAAGGTTCGGAAAATGTGACAGCAGACGCACTATCGCGTATAGTTATAGAATCTAAAGACTTAAAAGGAATGAATGAAAAAATATGTGAGAGTGTGAATGTGTTAACTAGAGCACAAGTTAGAGATAGAGCGGGTTTTGTGTCATAACCAGAACTAACCACAACCATAGAGACAAAAGACGTACAGACCGGAGACGATAGGCTTGATCACCCTGTTGTAGCCGAGGTTTTAAAACGTCCCAATGACACGATTGAATTAAAAGTAGTGTCTAAAACAGAGTTTGCAAAACTTAAAAAATTGCAATTTTACCAGTACTGTGATAATTTTATTTACAATGTGAATTCACAAGCAATGTATTTTTACCAGAACAGTCGATCAGCGTATGACTTAGGTACATCGTTGAGACATCTGGACAAATGGTGCATAGAAAATAATATTCTGGAAATATATATATTAAGAAATGCAGAAAGTGCAGAATTTTTAAATTTACTAAGTAAATGTAAATCGCATATGTTAGAACTGACTATAAAAATAAATATAGTTCGGGATGCGGAACGTATAACAGATAAAAAATTAAGACATATAATCTTAAATGATTTTCACACGTTACCAACGGGTGGTCATGCGGATGTACAACGCATGTACAACAATATAAGGAAACGATATTTTTGGGCAGGTCTCAAAGGAGACGTAAGCCACTTTGTCAAAAACTGTGATAATTGCCAAAGGTATAAGCATTCAAATCCGAAGAAGGTACCAATGGTAATAACAAGTACGGCTAAATCGGCATTCGAAAAGGTTGTACTTGACCTTGTAGGCCCTCTACCTGAAGATAGCCAAAATAAAAAATACATTTTGACGCTTCAGTGCGATTTAACAAAGTTTGTGGAAGGATATCCAATAGAGGATAAGGAAGCTAAAACGGTAGCAAAGGCATTCGTAGAAAATTTTATACTACGATATGGGATACCTTGTGAAATCCTAACGGACCAAGGTTTGGAAGTTATGTCTAGCACGTTTAAAGAAGCTTGTAAACTATTAGGGATCCAACAGTTAAAATTCTACAGCATACCATCATGAAACGCTTGGAGGTCTGGAAAACTCACATAAACATTTGGGTGCGTATTTGCGTATGCAATTGTCAAAATATAAAGAAAGTAATTGGAGCGATTGGGTATCGTATTCGTGTTTTTCATATAACAACACGGTAAACACCTCAACACGCTATACACCATACGAGCTTGTATTTGGTAAAATAAGCAAAATCCCGTCAAACCTTACTAATCAAATCGATCCTATTTATAATTTTGAGGACTACCCATTTGCGATGCAAGAAATAACTTAATTGTTTCAAAAACTAAGCGTATAAACTCCAATAAAAGATGAAATAGCTATAATTATAAAATCGGAGAAATGGTCCTAATAGAAAACAAAAATGTAGAGAATAAATTAGCACCTTTGTTTAAAGGTCCATTTAAAATTTTAGATATTAAGAATCCCAATGTAGTTTTAAATGTAAATGATAAACCTAAGGAGGTACATAAAAATATTATTAAACCTCATTTTTAAGTCTTAAATTGTACATAGTATATAAGATAGCAGAATGGAAAAAAAAAGTTCAGAAAACATTTTTTTTCAACTTTTGCGGGGAAGGTGTAATGGATTCATGGTTGAAACAAAAGACTAAAGAATAATCTTGAGAGGTTAGTCACTAGTACTTGTTAAGTCATCAATCCAATGCACGTATCTAAAGCAATTGACCGTGAAGGTTAACAGGGTGTTATTATGTTATTATTTAAATATTAGTTTATATAAAAATTCTCATATATTATTGTAAACTGTGTATATTAAAGGATGATTGTTTAATGTTTAAATATATATATATAATAACTTGATTTATACACATTAAGATTAGATACATTAGATACAGTAAAGATAAGTTAGTTACTAAAAGCCTAAGAGGCATTTATACTATTTTCCTATTTTTATATTAAAGTATGTTTTATACAAAGTCTCTTGTTTGACTTCTTGACGTGTACCAGATACTACGAACCCAAGTACAAAGCAGAGTACACCACAAATAGCTAGAATGTAGTGGAAGACCACAAAAACGATTAAAGAAAGTTTCATTGAAAACAAAAAAGGGACGAGTTTAAGATCTTAGCAAAATATTCAAAAACTTTTTTTCATCTTTAAAATCATTATTTTCTTAACAAGCTGTAGCATTGTATTTTGAAAGTGGTCTATAGGTTGAAAAGTATAATGTTTTACGGTCCGTAGAAACAATTTGGATAATGGATGTTTCCCAAATTATTATGTAAGCTTAAATAAGAGAGGGAATCGACCACTACATGTACAAAAATATCTGCAGAAGTCAATCCTTAAACTGTTATAAATAAAACCGTTGACTGTATACTTAAAATATTAAATCAGAACCAAATATTAGCTTTTAAATTAAAAATGAATTTTAAATGGAGTTTTGACGTAGCTCGAGACATACTCTATGAACCCAATAAAAACTGTTTTGCTAATATCTGAACCAAAACGGTCGACACATAAAAAACTATTAAGAAAATTCTAATATAGATTCTAAAAAACAAAAATATATAACTAATAACAAAAAATCTTATTAGGCAAAGCAAGATTTACGTTTACAAAATTAGTTAATGCCGATATGTCTAGTTATGAGTCAGAGTAAATGTAGAAGAGAATCTTGTTTACTTGGTATAACGAATTTGTTGTTGGAAGACATAATTTTAATATCTAAAAGTAAGTATTTTTACAGGTCCATGCCTTCGAGCATATGCCTACTAAAGGCATCCTTACTGCTCGGCAGTGCAAACTGCGTGCTAAAAAGAAAAAGTAACGTTCTGCCTGCTAATTGGTCGGGGGTGTATGTACCCGTCAACCAATTAACACGCTGATGGTTGACGGAATAGACTAATGATTATTTTCTAGCGGTAAAATATTTTTTAGGTATCTTATTAAAGCATTTTTTAAGTATGTTTTTAAAAGATCAATAATTTATACTGTTATTATCAAAGGGATTTTTACAAAACTCCTTATATAGTTCAGTCGTTAGAGGTTTTTTCTCCATCCGCCACCAAAGTTGATGAAATTTGGTAAACTAATAGATTTTGAGGAAAAAAATCGAAAAATGAACGAATGTCTACATTTTTCGATATATCTAAGGAATTCAAATAATTCGAGGTAGAAAAAGAATATATAAGAAATAGTATTATCTTGAAAAATGATACGAGATATCTGCTAGAGTGGCCTTGAAACTTTCCCCTTATACTTGCATGTACTTGAATTTCCCGGGGATGCTCCTGGAACGGCTATTTTAACTTGAAATATCGGGTAAATATTAGGAAAAAAGTATCTTCTGTGGATGCAAGCGGCCATTTTGGATTGTGTGCAGAGCAGGCAAAACAACGCGTCGTCTTTGCACAGGCGTCATGCTCGGTATATTTACAGGCTGATTTACTCTTACCGGTGTTGAATATTTTTTATGGAAGTGTTGAAATAATTAGGAATGAAATTAATAATTATCAAAAATGTTTATATAACTTTTTATGTAGACAATTTAAAAGCTGTATTTTTTGTTTTAGAAAATTTTTTGTATGTCTTATAGTTTTTGAGATATAAACAGATTTTTTTTTTAATTTAAAACGTCAATACCTCAAAAACTAATAAAGCTACAACAAATTTAATATGCAATGAATTATGTATTTTTACAATACCTTTAATTTGATTATTTAACTGTTTTGTCTTTTCGAGTTATAATAAAAAAAACGAATTTTCGGGATTTTTGCATGATATACCCCTGGAAAAAAATTAAAAATATATATTTTTTTATTTGTTTATTTACAAATTTATTAAATTATATAAAATTAAATAAAAAGAAATTCTTGCCATAAGTAACGATGCTCAATAAATCTTGGTTTAATTAAACTTAAATATCTTATTTTCCCTGCTAGTTTTCATGTGTTTTTCCCCATTACCCGATTTAATTTAAATTTCTTTCACAGCTATGTCTTTTGTGATTGATACTTTTTTCAAACTTATACGTTGAAAATTACTTTTTTAACATATTTTAAGCCAGAAATATTATTAATTATTGACTGTAAACTTTTTAGACCAAACTATCCCAAAAATTATTTTCAGCGACTGCGAAAATCTATAGAGAATATACCTGGATGGTTCTTTATCCCATTTTTTCTTTAAACTATGTATAATTGTTTTATTGTTTAGACAGTTATGAAAACTTTATTACTACAAGCTGTGAGCCGAAAGATCGCAATTACAAGTTACATTGTGCTTATTGATATCGAGCTAGCTTTGAGCCCCAAATGGACCATTTTGCAACATAAAATTACTAATAACAATTGACTATCAACTTCCCAAGACGTTTGAACTCGAAAATCGAGATCAGCTACCAAAATAAAAATAAATAAATTAAAAGTACAGAATTCCATTTTGAGATCTCAAAAATTTATAAAATACTAGCAGCGCCGTACCTATTGGTGTCCCTCTGCCCCTTCCCCAGCTACGAGCCGGTCACAACTCAGGGATTCATCAAGCTGTTTCTTCAATCGCACTTTAAAGTCCCATGCAAGAGGGATTAAAACTTTTTTCCGTTATTTTTACTCTTTACACATTTTTCCATGTTTAAAGGTTTTTTACCCCCTTTCCGACACCCCTAAGCAAGGATTTTGGTATCTTCGGTTTCCGGGTACAAAATACTACATCTGTATCAAATTTTATTAACTTTGGGCTCGGTTAGAGGTAGGGGGCTTTTATGCCTCTAAGGACTGAAGTATTAATTACTGCATTAAATTTCGTCTTAAGAAGTTGGATTCTTGTTAAAAATGTGACATTTTGTGTGGCGGCAACAACAAAATCGTAGTGGAAATGAAAAAATATATATATTAGCGCGTTAGTGGCGGACCTAAAGTACTTAAAGCATGTTCGTTTTACAGGATATTCTCTGGCATATTTTATCTGATTTGCATTTTTGGACTTTTTCGTCTTAGTAACGATGATTGCAAGGGCTTTGGGTTACGCCTATGTACTGCATGGTACGGAATTTCCTAAGTAATATTAAATCTGTATTCATTGCATTTAGTTTAATTGTTAACTAAGTAAACCCACTTTAATCTATTACGTCCTGTTGGTCAGAATTCCAAATGCATATGCATTACATTTATCTTCAGCTTTACTTAGTTTAGTCATGGTGCCAAGAGCAAGCAGATACAAACTTTTAATTAATTTCTACTTGCTCGTTTTTAGGGCATGGTATTTTCTACCACCTCCCCCTTTTTGTGTTCACCAAAGAGTGACTAGTTATGTATGATTTTCATGTTTTACATGATTTCTTATTTATATTTAAAAAAATCACCCAGGTGAAAAGTAATCTATAAAAAAGGAAATTTTATCAGCTATTGTATATACCATGTCCATCATAAATATGCATCTTTTATTATTCATAATTTATTTTTGCATAATACATTATAAGTACATTTGTACACTTAAAAATATGCTATTAAAGCAAGAAAAACCATTAAATTACAGTTTTATTATCTATTTAATAACTTGATGTTTTAAACTCACTGACAAAAAAAACAGCACCTATTTTTTTTTAACAATTTTAATATGGCATAACTTTTTATTTTGCTTTTATTGTAATAATTTTTGCGCTGTACGATAGATCAATTCATTAAGATTGCGCTGCAGTTTGTTCCAATGAATTTTTGGTTGCTTGAATATTTATATACGGCAAGTCAAAATGATGTTTTTAGTCGTAAGTTCAAAACACCCTGTGGAAAAAACACGCCTAACAATCTTGTTCAAATATGATTTACAATAAAGCTGGAGGTGTTTCAAGCATTTTGATTTTTAAATTATTTGGCTATATCGTTTCTTTTACGAGTTATGTATTTTTGAATGAAGCGCTGCATTTTTATAATGTTAATAAAAATTTTAGCGTAAGATAATTAAGTAAGCTTCTCATAGCCGTTTTATAATAAACCGACTGTACAATATCAGAGCGACTCTCGTTTCATTGCGGATCTGTGATAATTTGGGCGAGAATTTGTTTAGAAGAACGCACACATGTAATATTTGTGGAAAATGTCTAATGCCTACAGCTATAATAAACATATACTACAGAAAGCTGTCATTCCATTTGGCCCTTTATTGGAGAAGAGCTTACACTTATGCAAAACAACGCCAGACCGAATGTTGCGCATGTAGTAAATGAGTTTTTGGATAAAGTTGGAATTCGGAGGTTGGAATGGCCACCCTTCAGCCTACAACTTTAGCGAAGCTCAGGTTAGCATAAAATAAATAATATAAAGCTATTCCTTAAAAAAAAATCAATTTAATTGTTTCGATGTTACGAAAAATACAGGCTGTCATTGCGAGGTGGACACATGCGTTAATAACTTTTAATTTAATTTTGAATGTTTAAAATAAAAAGGTTGTCAAATGCAGCGTTTCATTCAAAAATGCATAGCTAGTAAAAGAAATAAAATAGCCAGATGATTTGAAAAACAAAATGCTCAAAAGACATCCAGCTTTATCGTAAATCATACTTAAACAGGGTTGTTAGGCGTGTTTATTCCACAGGGTGTTTTAAACTTACGACTAAAAACATTATTTTGACTCTCCCCGGTATATAAACATTCAGGCAACCAAAAATTCATTATTAGAAACTGCAGCGCAATCTTAATAAATGTATCTATCGTTTAGCAAAAAAATCATTGCAATAAAAGCAAAAATAAAAAAGTTATGCAGTAGTAAAATTGTTAAAAAATTTAGGCGCCGGTTTTTTTTGTCGGTGAGTTTATTTTTAGCAAATTAAAACACAAAAAAAATATAGTCAAATAAAAACAAAAGCAACGTTATCAGAATGAACATTATTTAAAATATCTATCCTCTTTAAGCCGGAGAGCTGGTGACAGTAATTTTTATATGATTTCATCGCCTGACAGAGGTTGATAATATTAAAGTACAAAGTAAAATAATCATTTTAAAAAATTTATGCCATTTATTAATTGCTGCAATATTAAATAGGGCTTCCAAAAAAAAGATTAAAAACAAAGTGTAATAAACGACATTATGGCTCCTGTCGAAACTCTTAATAAATTGTATTTAATATATAAAAAAATATCAATGCTAGTGGCGAAAGTTTTTTCGGCTGCATTTTAGGATTATTTTATAATTATTATGATATATAAAAAAATAAATTACTTCATCGGCAGGCAGATTAAAATAATTATTGAAATTATATTTAAACAGGTAAAAAATACTTCTGCAGCTATGATGATGTTGCATTAATAATCTGCATTGTTGAAAAGTTGTTTTAAAAAAAATTACTACATTGTTTCTGCCTTTAAGTCTAATATTTCTATTAGGTAAGAGAAGCATAAAAACGAAAAAGGCAGCAAAAATTAATACTGTCTTTCCGAAGGCAGAAGTATTTTACTACCTGAGGGTAGCTGCAAGGGAGTACAAATACACACTCACTAATATTATTCGTGTATATTAAGTTTGTTCGCATGGAAAAGAAAGTTAAAAAGAATAGGTGGTTTAAAACCGGGAATAAAGGTTCCAGAGAAAAAGAGAGAAATATAGATGCTCCAAAACACGTTAGGCGCTCCAAACAACGTAGAGCTTTTATATTACAGTTTGGACCATCTATGCGATTAGACGTGCGTGTCAGTTTTTAAAAATTTCAATAGTTTTTTTTTTTTTCTTAAAAAATGAAAGAATTAAAGTGAAGAAAGCAATGACTAGTTCATGTTTTAAATATATATTATGATAATAAGTGTAACTATAATTAATAAAAAATATAAATAATAATGAGTATTAATAATAATATATCTTTTTAATAATACATAAAAATTAAACAAAAAGAAATAAAATATATGTCATATTTGTTTTTAATATTACCTTTAAAATCAGGAAAGTAAAGTCTGCCACCTTTTATTTATATTTACAAATACCTTTTAAAAGATAAAAATAATTTTTAAAAAGGCGATGGAATGATATCGCACTAATTCTTTTTTACAGTTTAATAATTATTTTTATAAAAATACATAGTATGTAAGGCCAAACAGCCCAGATAAAAAAAATATATAAAAACTCCCACCATCCGGATTTCTGCCAGCTTTAATTTCACTATCTATAAAATATATTTAATAAGATATAATTAATGACAGAAACAATAATATAATTTTTGACAGATTTTTTTCACAATTTCGAAATTATTTATAAAAAAAATAAGAGCTACCTGAGCCCGCCACTTATTTTTTCTAGTTAACATAGGTGCAGACCACATAACATCTTGGTATCAAGACGATAAAATATATACCTAAATTGCCACCAGCTCCCTAGCTATTATAGACCTGGAGCCGAGAGGGTTTATGCATGTATCATAGGCCCCACGCCGAGGCTTTTGGGGCTGATAGACATCGTTATTTTCCACTTTAAATTCTTGGTATGGCATCCCTAAATCGTAGCTCTCAGGAGGGGTGAATTTTCAAACGTGTAAGTAATATCCATGCCCTTGGATCATAGGCCCCACTTTGATTATTGATTTATGTCGTCAAGAAGGTCGCCAAAGTCCGCGAACCCAATATGCCATACCAATATGGCGTCACTTAAGTTCCGCCCTACTGACCGAAAGGTGTGATATTTCCACTGTAGACATGGACCATAGGTCCCACGCTGTTTTTTCGTGATCTTTGTTAACAATGAACTGTAGAACAAAGAATTCAAAACGCCATACCTCTGGGGCGTCGCCAAGTGACCGCCATAATGGGGCGTTAATTACTAAAATGACATGTTTGCCCCATTATGGCGATCATTTGGCGACGCCCCAGAGGTACGGCGTTTTGAATACTTTGTTCTATAGTTCATTGTTAACAAAGATCAAGAAAAAACAGCGTGGGGCCTATGGTTCATGTCTACAGTGGAAAAATTACACCTTCCGGTCAGTATGGCGGACCTTAAGTGACGCCATATTGGTATGGCATATTGGGTTCGCGGAATATGGCGACCTTCTTGACGACATAAATCAATAATCAAAGTGCGGCCCATGATCCAAGGGCATGGATATTACTTACACGTTTGAAAATTCACCCCTGCTAAAAGCTACATTTTAGGGATGCCATACCGGTAAGTCAAAGTGGGGAATAACGTTGTCTATCAGCCCCCAAAGCCTCGGCGTGGGACCTATGATACATGCAAAAACCCTCTCTGCTCCAGGTCTATTACAGTGAAGTAGTTTACCCTGTGGGTTTTTATAAATTGTTGCAAGAAAACAAAACCATAAATATGTATTTGGAATAAAAGTGTGGTTGTAAAACGCCTATTTTTTAAACTCTTGGACTTTTTAACACAGCTAAATATTTATCGATAAACACTACAGCTATAAAAGGAAAACTTTGTTTATTTATTGTATATTTTACACTTCTATGATCATATATTCAAATCAATATGTATTATCTTAATTTAATCAACCAGACCAACAGGTACGTATGGGGACATTAAGAGCGTCTCCGCCATTGACGCAATTTTAACGATCGAGGTAAGGTAAAAATAGAAATCTAGGTCATCGCTGAGTAAAAGGTGAAGGTCTGTTTCTGAACCTGAAAACTGGAACAACCTGTTTGCCCGGAGAATGCAATTTTCAATGCTTCTTTTTGTTGCACGTAAAATGGCTTTTTAATATCAAATGGGGTTGCTAAATCAAAGATGTTTTTAAACAAATGATTTAGTTATGTATTTATTTACAAGTACACTATAAAATTAAATAATTTTAATGGCTACAAATAATATTAAAAGGTAAGTTAGAAATAAACAAATATCAGAAACAAACAATTGTAGATCATACTGCACTAAAGTGAGTATTTTTAAAAATATTTTAAACTTGTTTTGGGCTGCAGAGCTTAGGTAATGCCCTTTGTAATTTTGTAATTAATAATTTACCTATAAATTAATATATTATTTTAAGCATAATAAAATAAACTTTTTATTTACTGGTTTTTTAATAAATTTAAAGCTCTTTTAATTCTTAAAAAAATGTTAAACCTTTTATGTTTATTTAGAAAACCACTTTTTGTCGTAAATGTTTTCAAATATTTTAAATTCAGCGACCCCAAAAACATAAAGATACCATGGTCAAGTCTTTCGGACCTTTAACTTGTTTTCGTGGGGTTGTGTAAAATGGAATTATATTAAACATATTGTGTAAAAAAAATTAAAGCTTTAAGAACAAATGAAAAAAAGTTTTTATGAACTTAGAAAATAACGTTCTTTTGACAATAACTTTTAAAGAATAAAGATATGGACATGCGATTTTAACATTTTTGTTTTAAATTTTTTGTACTTTTTGTTTTTTATAGAATAATTGCACCGTTACTTTTAACATTTTAAAGAAAAAAAACGCTTTAACTTTCTAAGTAGTGCCTTTTGCGGCAGAACCAATTACCAATGTGGCAAGAGTATTTTTTTCTTAATTAGCGAACCTTCTTTTTTTAATGAGACACAGTTTGCAAAATTCTGTTTCAGGCAAACCAGAATTAGATTTATTATAGGCAGTAAAACATATTTATTTACTACCACCCTTAATATGCGCTATATATATATACATCAGCTACATGCAAGATTAAAAAAATAACACCCTTTCCAAATTCAGCCGGCCTATCTTTTACGATTTAAGAGATATTACATAAAACGTGACTTTGTGACCCATTTCTAAGGAAGTAAGTAAAAAAAATATTTATGGCTAGGCTGCTACCGAAAAGGCAATGGACAACATTTTCAACAAGCTTCAAAATAAGTTTTAATAAAAATATTTTTAAATTTTAATGAAAATTCAATTTCTCTTGTGTAAAAATGCTTTAAAATGAAAAAGAGAAATAAAAAAGTGAGGTTGCTAATTGAAAAAATAAAGTTGACCACCAGAAGTACGTTTTGACTATCCTTGTATACTTACACTACGGCTTAAAAAATACACAAGGAAAAATACTGCTCGGTTAATATACAAGATAATTTTAAGATCGTGTAGAGAAGGTTTTACATGCCTGGATAGTGATTTTTTAAAGTATTTTGATCCTTTCTTGTCAAAAAAGTACTCTACATTTATTTTTAAATCAAGGCAAGTAGTCGGCAATAGTGACAAAGCTAGAAGAATATACACTAAAACATTTCCAAATCGACGATTGCCAAGCAAACCACTTTTAAGAGAATAGATCGTAATCTTAAAAAACAGGTAATAACTAAAACACAAAAATGAAACGGTATAGCTAACCTTTTGCCTTCTACTTTAGGAAGTTTTACGACACGTCTTGGAGAAATGGGGTCCAAAGAAGAGCAAGAAATCCTTATTTAAAAGATAAATACTCATGAAGATTAAGGAGAATCCCTCTACTGATGTAAGAATGCTCAGTTTCATACGACAAAATGGGTTGTTCATAAAACTCTTAAAGAACAAATGCTTAATCCGTATTACGTTTAAAAAGTGCATGATATGTCGCCCCCTGATTATCCTGCAAGATTTATTTATGCAAGTTGGTTTTTTGCACCAATTTTGCTAGTATTGTTTTGTTTACGGATGGAGCCAGTTTCACTCAAGATAGTGTAAGTAATTGTAATTATCATAATTTGCATGGGTGGCATAAAGAAAATCCGTATGCAATACTACAAACAAAGAAATTACAAAGATTTATGGTTAACGTGTGGGCGAGAATTATTGGAAATCATCTGAAGCCATGTACTTGCAGCTCTTGCAACAAAACCCAAACGGTTTGTTAGACAATGTGCGCTGGGCACCAGATATCAAACATAGTTTATGCACGATGGAGTGCCACCTCATTTTAGCAATTTAGTAAGTCAGCATTTAACAAACCTTTTCAATGATCGATGGATAGGTCGGTGAGGGCCTATTTCATGTCCTCCGAGATCGCCCGACATGACCCCTTTGGATTTCTTTTTGTTGAAAAATTCAAAAAGGCTTGTGTATTTAAGGCCGGTGCACATCAGGCCAGAACTAATACAAAGAATAATATTCCATTACAATAAAATTAGATATAATCCTTGTATAAACTTTATATTATACAGTATGGTCATTTAAGTGTTTAACATATGGGATTTTTTCATTAATTGCACAAACAATCTACAAATATTGCCGAAAGCTGGTGCATGTTCGATAATCATATTTGGTGCACTTAAAATGGTTGCAAGTCAAACAGCATACAGGGTAGGTAAAAAAGTATAAAAACTGTACGAGAGTAAAGCACCCTTATTTTAGAAAATTAGGCAAGCTGTTATAAAGAAAAGTTGTTCTAAATTAAAAGTCATGCCTGAATACCCAAACATGGCCTCGTAAGAATTTTTTTTTTTGAAAAACCTCTAAATTTTTTCTATTTTTTTTTAATATTTTGCCTAAACACTCTCATAAACTATTTAAAATCAAATCAATTTTGCATAACTTTGTTTAAATTCAAGCATATTTGTAACATTAACATAGATTTTTAATTTTTTAGGAAATCACAAACTTCATGTTTGTTCCAACGATATTAAACACAATTTTAAAATTTTCCATTTTTTTTTTTTTTTTGATAAGATAAAACATTTATAAGGATAATATGTATATCAAAAAACGCTTATTCAAAATGCAAAATTTTTAATTTAAATAATTATTAAAAAACTGTACAAATTAAAAGACATCATTATAAAAACCTACTAAAATTATCAGGTTTTAGGTAAAACTTAAAATATTTTTTTTGTAATAAGTAGTAACAGTTTTGTTGTAAACATTTAAAGATTTTCTTGTAAACATTTAGAGGTTTATTTCGACCAATTTAAATTTCTTACATGCACTAAAATTTAACCAAAGTTTTAAGATATTTTTCTATTGATACTACACCCGAAGCACGTATCGATAAGACAGGCCGTTACGCCAATACGTATTAGTCCATATCATAAAAAATACTAAACCGATTTTGATAAAATCTTTACTGCTACCTAAATTGAAGTAAATGTAAGCCAATAAAAATAGAACGTCATAATCCAATTATTAGTTTTGGAGAAATATTTGGACAATTATACATACATACAAATATTCATACAAACATACAAATATACATAGAACCATACATACAAAAATACTTATATAGCAAAATTGTTATATTTGTTTACAAGCTTTAATAGATTATCATGTGATAATATTTTGCAGTTTTAATAATGTTACATACATACATGTCGAATTGATATAGTTGAATTTTTTCGGATATGCAGTTCCCACATTTTTTTGCATCCTTAACTGGTACACTTTTGCAGAGAGAAACGATAAATTTACCAAAAAAGTCATGTGTTTTCTTATTTCAATTGTTACTTATAACATGAATGACAAATTCCCAAGTTTAAAATTTCGCATTGTCAAAAAAAATTATCTGCGTCCGTCAAATGTAAAAATGCCGAAAAAATAGGAAATAAGCGACTAAACGAGCAAAGCCAGCTTATTATTCTAAATTTATTGGCTTTTTTTGAGCTAGAGAGGCAACAAGAAGCTGCAGAAATTGCCTTGAACTTTCAAAATGTGGTGAAAAGGACTGCTGCCGCAACGAAAGTAAGTGCAAGAGCAATATTTAATTTAAAAAAATATGGACTAAAATCGGACAAAAGTTTTAAAGAAGTATCATCAACAAGAAATAAAAAACATATCAAAATTACTGACTACTTATAAGCAAGATCCGGGATACCATTTATCGCATGTATGCACTTAAAGAGCATATTACCATAAAATCTCTCCATCAAAAATTAAATGATAAAATGAGCAATCATTTTAACTTCTCCATTAGTTTTTTGCGAAAATGGGTAAAAGAAATCGGCTTTTAGTGGAAGAAAAGTTGCAACCAAAAGTATCTCATGAATTTACCAGATGTTTTTAATAAAATAATTAAATTTTTGAGAGAATACACAAAAAATATGAGTCTACTTCAAAACGGTCTTACTCCAGTATTTCTTGATGAAACATGGATATTCAGTAAAGGATCTTTTAGAAATACCTGGCAGGATGACACCAAAGCCACAAGCTCTTTAAAAAGCAGTGAAGGTGAGTAAAAGTTGCTTTTATTCAAAAAGAAACCATTGGTAGGGGATCAATAACCAATACCTTTACACTTGCGCCCTAACATTTTTTCCGTTTTGATTAATGTGCTAGGGTTGGATTTGAGAATTGCCTTGGGATTTGGATTTGTGATGGGATGAAGTGAATATATGTTTCTAATTATACTAGACATCTAAATTAATACTATAAAAACATTTTTTCCTTTTGCGCCGATGTTAAAACCGTTATTTTTTTTAGGTTATAGATATATCGTCGTCAACGCCGGTTATGAAAAATTATTTATCAAGGGAGCTAGTTTAGTCTTTAAAGGTGGTACAAAGAGTGGCGACTACCATGATAGCATGAACCGCCAAAATTTCGAAAAATTGTATATCAACTTGTTCCAAATTTGCCGCCCAAATCATTAATTATCATGGACAACGCTAGCTACCACACCGGGCTGGTAGAATACATACCCCGCAAATCTTGGACCAAAAAAAGATTAATTCTGTGGCTTTTCGAAGAAAATATTGCCTTTCCTGAGACAGCTATGAAAGACCAACTCTGGGATTTGGTAGAAAAAACCGAAGTTTAAAAAAGAAATATTTCCTTGACAAATATATGAAACCTTTTGGTCATAAAGTTCTTCCCCTCCCACAGTACCATTGTCAATATAATCCAATCGAAATGGTTTGGTCAGAGTGCAAATGAAAATATGACCAATATATTTCTGCCTTAAAACCACAACTAACCTCTTCTGAAGTGATGGCAACGTGGGAAAAGGTACTTGGCGAAATAACCGCTAAGCATTGGCAGAACTACATTCAGCACGCCCAAAAAGAGATCCTAGAAGCTTGGGAAGTAATCAGAATATGCGATGCTTCAGATATAAACCCCGTCATAGTGACTGATTCGAATGACGAAGATGAGAGCGACGATCTGTTATCTGACCTTGACGATCATCGATTTATATCATGAAATATTTTATTTGAAAATAGTTTATTTATTTATTTAAATTTAGTTTAATCACTTTGCCACACATTAAGTTTCCTATTATTACCATTGGTTTATATTGCATTGTATTGCAATCAACATCTTTTGGAATATCCTTTTGCCCTTGTTGATGATACTTCTTTAAAGCTTTTGTCTCATTTTAGTCTATTTTTTTTTAAATTAAATATCGCTTCTTCACTTAGTTTCGTTGAGGCAGCTGTCCTTTCCACCAAATTTTGAAGGTTCAAGGCAATTCCTGCAGGTTCTTGATGTTTCTCTAGCTCAAAAAACGACAATAAATTTAGAATGATAAGCTGTTTGCATTTTAAACTTTTGTGAAGAAAGCATTTTTTGTACACTTTTTTATAAATAAATCCGATTTTATATTGTTCAAAACACTTTTAGTTTTTCTTAAAAGTATGGAAAATAGAGCCTTTACAGTTTTAATAAAATCCAAATTATAAAGAAATATATTTGTAAAAAAATATAAATGAAACATTTATAAAATTATTTGTTAGATCCATCTTCAACGGGTTCGGAGTGAAAAGTTCTTACGGTGTGAACAAAGGCGCAAATTGAATATACAAATCGAACGCACCTTTGGTATGTCAATTGTTACCAGCTCAAAATAATATAAGTGCCAATCATTGTGTAAAGCTACAATTGCAATATAATGCTGTTCTTAGCACCCCTATGCCAACCATTGTTTTATTTCCAATTTAAGGATTCAGTGGTTGGTAATAGTAAGGTTATAAATAAAAAACAAATAATATTTTTTTATTAAATAGCAAATATTTACGTTAAGTTATAAGAATTATATCTGGAAATCTATACTTACATATATTTTTTTGTGGAATTTTCAATTAGCCATCAAAGCTTCGACAAAACTTTCGAGAAAAATGTAGCCAAAACACTAGACTGCAAATGCAATGTCAAAAACTGCCTTGCATATATTAATTTGACATCTGACAGTAAAAACATTATATGTACTGGATGTCCAGGACTGTAACGTATGAATTTAAAGCAATAAATATATCCTAGGCCTGTTCTTCTTTATTTGGTAAGCGCAATAGTGAAACGTGCCATCTACTACCTACAGTGCCAACCACTGTACCATTTACCCAATTTTTTTAGTTTCTCCTTTCTCTTTTGACTTTGCTTTAATTAATCACGATATTAGAATCTTCTTTGTTTATTTTTTCTAGCTCTGTCAACACTGCAGATACAGCATCTCCATCTAATACTCCATGACGATCACATTCTCTTGCTTCAGTGAAAAGTAATTCTCGCATTTGAGAGCTCTTTGGGGATTTTTTAAGCACTGGCTGGCTTAAAAAATCTAATATGATTGATTTATTTAAACTATTTGAACAATTTGTTAGTTTTGGTCAATCCATGCTCAGTAAATTTTAAGACGTGCTAGGTTTAAATTTAAATAGTTTTGATTCCATAGTTTTTTTATGCTATGCTAGAATTTTTAAAATACTTAAATGTCTTGTTTAGAAATAAGTCATTTCAGTATGTTGGTATTCCTGATTGACGAAAAAAAAGCAGGAATAAATTTTACACTGTAAATTTTTTGAAAAAATTCTTGCAAGAAAAACGTTGCAGGAAAAATTAGCACAGAAAACCTTTTAAATGTAAAAACAGATAAACAAGAGTTGTGATAGTTTTTAAATGTCAGAAAATGGGCGTGCGCATTTGAATTATTTGCTGCAGAAAATTTTAAAGCCTTAAAATGCCTTAATTTTAAAAGTTATTGTGTTTAATTTTTTACCATTTAGAAAGTAATTCTTTTGGTATAAAATTATATATCTTAAAAATTTAAAAAAAAATTATTATTATTTATTGCTATCATTATTGCTATCAGTCATATAGTCCTACTAAATAGTTTTGGTATAAAAATTTATAACATACATTTTTTCTATGTTGTGTTACTAATAAACCCTATATTCTATATTAAAAATATTAGCAAATATAATACAAAATAAATTTAAGTTTAAAACTATTTTAAATACTTATATTTACGTGATTTTTAATTTTAATCAATTCTTTCTGTCTTTCTATTTGCTATTGTTTTATTATCTTAAACTTATTTTAAAGAAAGTCAATGTTGTGTGACATATATTTGATCCTTACAAATGCGACCCCTAACAGCGCGTCCGTCATTGACGCAGATATAACGATCGAACTGGGTTAAAAATAGAAATCTAGGCCATTACTGAGCAAAGGGTGAAGGTCTGCCTCTAAACCTAAAATCCAGAGCAACCTGTTCGTCCGGAAGTTGCAACTTCCAGTCCTCGATTTTAATACGCGTATAATGGCTTTGTTTTATATAATGGTTTTGCTGAACCGCAGTTTTAATTTATTTAATAAAATTATATCCTTGTGCATTAAATTTAACCAAATAATGAATTTTTAAAATAAGAACAGAGTAAATGTATTCAGATCTATTTAAAAGAGAATATAAATTATAAATTTTGTTTCTTTTAAATATAGACCGAGCGCTCGCGGCAGAAAAAAAAGACCGATTTTTTACAGGCTGTCTTTGATACGGGTGATATTTATTGCCACAAGCTATAGATAGATGCACCTATTAAGTTCCGCAACGTATTACTTCATATATAAACATTAACTTTAATTAGCAAAAAAAGAAGATCCTTAAATCAACTTTTTACAGTCTGCCATTGTTGAAGCATAAGGCTAAATTGCCAAATCCACAAAAAAGTTGCAAGAAGACGGTTTTCTTGAGTACAAGAGTAAAGCATACTAATGCTAGTTCGCAAAAAAATCGTGTAACTAAAAACACTTTTTTACAGTCTGCCAAGCACAATTTAGACTAATGTGTGCATGAGATTGACGAATTTTCACAAGGCAGACTGTTTCTCGATATTTTAAAATTGATGCATAAAAGTTAATTAACAAATTTTTTACAGTATTTCAGAACAATTTTTTACAGTCTGCCTATTGAATAAATAACAACTTTTACAATAAATGTTTCATATTAAATTATTAGCATACTAATTCACGAAGTTTAAAGTGTAGGCAGACGCAGTAAAACTTGTAAAAAAACTTATAATGGTTAACAATTTTTTACAGTGTGCCATTGTTTTCAAACAATATTTAGGTAAAAAATAAACAAACTATTAAATGGCAGACGATTTGTAAAGGTACTAGTGTCAGTATTATAATAAATTAGTTTTTGTAACACACGGACGATTTTGGAAAATTAAAAAATATTTATTTCATTGAACTAACAGAATAAAAATAATTAATCACTTTCCTCTGACACTATTTCTTCATATTCTGCATTAATAATAATGTCAATGCTAACATTACTTTGACCATCATCATTATCATCATCATCATCATCATCATCGAAAACCTTGTCGATCCGGTAAAGATTTTTGTTGTCCTCTGTAGATTCTAAATAAAATAAGTTTTTTAATAAAAAAATTAATTTAAAAATTACTAGGTTTTAACAAATTAATATTCTTTTACCTTGCGGATTTTCGGATGGCATTATTATTTCTTTAATAATCTCTGGAGTTTCAGGGCCTTTAAACCTCCTTAAAGTGTACTCCCCATTATCGTTTAAACTCCAACCATAGTTCGTCGGATCCAATGTAGATGGAATATTTTTATGGGGATTTATTCATTTATTTGATATGTAAGCTGTTCTTAAAATTGAATAATTTGAAAATATAAAATTTTATATTATATTTATATTATAAAATATTTTACACACAAAACAGTTACTTCGTTTTTAGATGTTATATAAAAATAATTTGTTAAAAATTAATTTTGAAAAAAATTGATGTTAAGAAATAAACTTCCAGAATCCCAATCCGTGCGTGAATTGTAGTTACTCAGAAAAACTCAGTATTTTATCTGTGATTTTATTCTAAAACTATTATGCGTAAATTTTAATTACACAGAAAAAGCCGGGATTGACCGGGGTCATGTGGAGTTAGGACGCCATGGTCAGGTGATGAAAGATTGACCGGGGTCAGGTAGGGTTATGTGCATCATGATGCATGCAAAGAACATCGTAGTGCACTTAACTTTACCTGACCCCATCAATCTTACGTTACCTGCCTACCGCGCGATTCTATAATATTCAAAGTTTCAATTAACGCTAGATGTACTATCATAAATCGTCTGCCATTTAATGGTTTGTTTATTTACTAACTAAACATTGTTGGGATACAATGGCAGACTGTAAAAAATCGTTAAAAGTCATTACTTTTTTTTGCAAATTAAAAATATTTTTGCAGTTATATGTATACATCGTATTAGGCTGCCATTTGTTTTATTCAATATTGTGAAATATTAAGTTTATATTTAAATAACTTTTACACTGTAAAAAATTGGTCTTAAATACTGTGACAAATTTGTTAAATAAATTTTATGAATTAATTTTTAAAAATCGGGAAACAGTCTGCCTTGTGAAAATTCGTCAATCTCATGCACACATTAGTCTAAATTGTGCTTGGCAGACTGTAAAAAAATGTTTTTAGTTACACGATTTTTTTGCGAACTAGCATTAGTATGCTTTACTCTTGTACTGGAGAAAACCGTCTGTCTGCAACTTTTTTCTGGATTTGGCAATCTAGCCTTATGCTTCAACAATTGGCAGACTGTAAAAAGTTGATTTAAGAAGCTTCTTTTTTTTGCTAATTAAAGTTAATGTTTATGTATGAAGTAACACGTTGCGGAACTTAATAGGTGCATCTATCTATAGCTTGTGGCCATAAATATCACCCGTATCAAAGGCAGCCTGTAAAAAATCGGTCTCTTTTTTCTGCCGCGAGCGCTCGGTCTACTAGTATGTACTATATTTAATATTTTCTTCAAATTTGTATTTTTTAATCTTGACAGTGTCTAGAGGTTATAATTGTAAGTACTTGTTTACAGGTGGTTTAGATTTTGTGGGTTTTGCAGGGTGTCTCCCTGATAAGTGGAGATAGAGAGCTGCGGTTTCAAAATATCATCCTATTTTTTGGAAAATAAAAAAATGCTATAAACAAAAGTTTTATGGCTTTCTTAGTTTTGGAGATACAGTGTAAAACTAAAAATTTTGCATTTTTTGGCACCGCCCATATCTTACCTGCCATAAACCATATTAAAAATGTAAAAACGGTTTAATATAGATTTTATACTTAGAATCCAGTGCTGTAATCGGCCATTTTCTATCTAATTCAGGTAAGTTGTGGTTAGTTATGGTTAGTTGTAGTTATTTGTGGTTGGTTGTGGTTAGTTTTGTTTTCTTCTGGTTTATTTTAGCTAGCTCTGCCTAATTCAGGTAAGTTTTGGGTAGTTGTGGTTGGTTGAGGATAGTTGTGGTTAGTTGTGGTTTGTTGTGTTTAGTTGTGGTTGATTGTGGTTAGTTTTTAATTATTTGTGGTTAGTTGTGTTTAGTTATGGTTAGTTGTGCTTGTGTGGTTACTTTTTGTTATTTGTGGTAAGTTGTAGTTACTAAATAAAAATTAACAAAATTACAAATATTTTTATACTTTATTCTTTACATCTCAATGTCTTTTACATGCTGATAATTTGCAATTGTCAACATCATGGCATACTAAAGATTTGGAAAAAAAATCTATTTTGGCAGCCATTTTGAATTTACATGACAAGTGTGACACATAGTTAAAAAGAAAATTTTAAATGGGATCAGGTGGGCTATATAAATACAGGGTGATATTTAAATCAAATCTAGGGTTACTTCCGGCTAAACCGAAAGTAAAAAATTGGTTTTATTAAGTCATTAAAAGCGTGTCCTTATGATAGGTGCATCACCTAAGTTTAAAATTAATAACATCAGCAAAAACTCTAACCAATTATCATCAGTGTGGTTTAGGACTTTTTGTCGTATTTCCAATAATAAAAGTGGGCGAAAATGATAAATAATGCAACTTTTAAATAGCTTTATCTCCACCATTTTTTAATTAAATATGTTAAAGTTAATACTTGTTTAAAAGAAAATCTAAAGCTTTTTTGAATGTCTTCCTTTTCGGTGTCGGCCATAAGTTCACCAACTAGGGGGCGTTGTTTAAGGTAAACTTGATTTTTCGAGATTCTTTCAAGAAAGGTTAAAACGATAATATATTTTTTTGTCATAGATTTAAAAGAGACAAAAAACCTATACTCTGGCAATAACCGCGTTTTGATATCTGCATTCGTTTTCTAGTTATTTCCAAGTAACCTGTTTTTCAAATGATAAATAATTTTAACAATTAATCAAAACAGTCTTTGTGACAGAATAAAAGAATAATTGGTGTAGAGTAAAAGAAAAATACTAAAAACTATTTTAAAGTTTGTACTGTATCCACTAGAGAATAGAATACACAATCAAAAACAGAAAAATGCCGTGATTGGAGCATCTAATTTAAATATTAGTCAAGAAGGCTTGAAAATAAAAACAAGAACAAAGCTTGAGAAACAACATGACATTTAACTTAACAGTTTTATTAGTTTGAATTCGATTTTTAAATAGGTGTGGCCTTATTGACATCTAATCTGCATAAAAAAGAGAAACTGTTAGCATATAACATGCTAGCAGTTTATGTAGTGAAACTGACAACTATGAACTTAAATAAGTCATGCCGTTTTCCAATTTTTTTTTGTTTTTATTTCGAAGCCTACTTGACTAATATTTTAATTAGAATTAGTGAATGCCCCAGTCACGGCACTTTTATGTTCTCGATTGTTCTTTTTGTTCTTTAGGATACAATACAAACATTAAAAATAATTTTGCGCTTGACTTGACCCCCTGAATTCCTTTTTGTGAGGAAATTTGAAAAGGCTTGTATATTCAAGACTGGTGCATACCAGGCAAGAGCTGATACAAAGGATAATACAACATTGCTAATAAATTAGGAATAATCTTGAAATGTTGATTCGAGTGCAACAAGAAAACATTCGTCGAATAAGAAAATGCATAGGAATACAGGAAGCCTATTTAAAAAATCTGCCAAAATAAGAAAAAGAAGCTCTTACAATATTTTCATTTTTGGCTTCTTTTACAAAATAATTATTAAAATCTTTTTTTTTTACAAAATTTCACTGAGTTTGAATTATTTTCTTAAAATCTGTTTTTTAGCTATGTTTTTCTTCAAATAAGATTAACTTAAATATAGCTTGAATTTTCAATTTTAATGTTTTTAAACGTGTGCTTCGACACAACTGCCGAATGCTTGTCCATAAATTAGGTGCATGTTAGCATATTTGCTGTAAAAATAAGCATCCTTTATTTAATTTTTGTAGAGACAGTTGTCAGTAATACATTATTAAAAAAATTTAAGGTAATGAAATTGTCGACTTTCGGTTTAGCCGAAAATGCTCCTAAATTTTTGTTTATAAAAAATACAATATCCTGTCAACCTTTAAAGAGATTAAGGTGTGTAATAATAAGATAATTGTACTAACTTTTTGCAGTACCTGTTGTCCTTATCTGACAACCAAATATTTAATACAAAAAACATTTTTTTAATATCACAATTTTTTTCTTCCAATTCTATATTTAACAGTTTCTTTATCTTCTATTTCGTTTCTTCTTGACTGATTTTAATTTTAAGCTTTTTTTCTTTTTAATTATTCTTCATTTTTTCTTGTTTAATTTTTTTTGTATGGAACCTCGAATAGCCACCATTTTTTAAAATCTTCTTTTGTGGAGTCTTAACTGGTTTTCATTTGATATAAATCACTTTTCAAAAAATCCTCTACATTTCTTTAGATCTACTTTTATGATTTTTGTATTTTTATCATTTTCTTTATTCATTTACTTATTTTATTCTAAGCTGCTGTTTTCTTTCTTGTCTAAATGGGAATTCTAAACACTTTAACTCCCTTGGGAGGTTTTATTTCACTTCTGACACCAAATTTTCCGAAACAACCTGTATCAAAAGAGCAATCGTTGTTTTTTTTACCTTTTTTTAATGATCAGGTAACAATAAAACGTAACTATAATAACAGTTTATCTGTTTTTCTTTTTAAATTAACAGTACGGCATTCCCAGTAAAACGGATCTCTACGAGGAGTTCTATCACCCTTTATAAAATAATGGAAAAATTTTTATAATACAATTTATAATAAAAGTAAAGAAAGACTGAGGTAATTTTATAAAATAAATAACTAATATAAAGTAAATAATCCCAACTTTTTACCATTTTAAAAACTTACCATATTTTTAAACTTTGTAACAACACAGGGTCTTAACTAAGTATGTATCATAAATTAACCATACGATTATTTAAAGATTTTTAAGACAAAAAGTTCATACAAACATAGGTCCGCAAATTTTTTGTTCTCAAGACAGAGGGTGTTAAAATTTAAAAAAAAAAACGTTTTTTCGTAAATGTCTTAAATATCCTGTACCTAATTTTGTTTTAATTTGGCGGTGATGTTTATAATATTAAGGAGCTGATTTAGCCCTAACTTGATTAAATTTATTAAGTCCAGTGGCGACTCGAGCGGGATCTGAAAGAATATTTGTAACACAAAAATGTACGCCAATGACTTTTGTGCAGTTTTTATTATGTTCTTTGGATTAAGCAAATAGAGATACATTTTTTTTATTTCTTAATTTTTTTCGTATCTTAATTTTTGAGAAAAAAACATCCACTTAATTGCATATTTTAAGGCCACACAAGGAATATGAGGAAACGATTATTTTGGAAACTATTATTTTTTTTGTAATTTTTTCTTAACAACTATGTTACAGCCACAACAAAAACTTATAATATTGGTTAATAAAAAATTATAAGAAAAAATATAATTTACAAAAAAACTTATCCTTATATTCCTTGTGGTTAGTTGTGGTTAGTTAGGGATATGCAATTAAATAGACTTTTTTTTTCTCAAAAACTAAACAAGATACGAAAAAAAATTAAAGAGACTAAAAAGTTGTATTTCAATTTGCTTAATCTAAAGAACATATTAAAATCCGCGCAAAAGTCAGTGGCGTACATTTTTTTGTTACAAATATTCGTTCAGACCCCGCTCGAGACGCCATTGTACTTAAAAAAATTATACATTTAGGGCTAAATTAGCTTCTTAATGTTATAAACACCACCGTAAAATTACAACAAAATTAGATACAGGATATTTAAGATACTTACGAAAAACTTTTTTTTTAAATTTTAACACCCTATATCTTGACCAAAAATTTGCGGACCCATGTTTATGTGAACTTTTGGTCCTAAAATCGTCTGTTATGGTGCATACTTAAAAAACACCCTGTATACTATATTTAACATTATTTAACACTTTATTTCTAACTTAATAAAAAAAATTTAAGTGTATTATATCAAATAAAAAACTTAACAGTTTCCGTATAAAATATACTATACACTAAATTCGCCATTCTTATAATAAAACAGTTTTCTAACTGTAACATTTCAAATAAAAATATTAATAATAATTATAATAATAAAATATATTATTATATATGATAAAAAATGAAAAGTCGAATTTATAGTGTGGTCATTTAAGTGTGTAACATATAGGATTTTTTTTTATTAATTGCACAATCAAAATACAAAAATTGGCAAAAGTTGTTGCATGTTTGATAATCATATCAGGGGCACTTTGAATGGCTGCTAGTCAAACAGCATACAGGGTAGGTCAAAAAATATAAAAATTCTACAAGAGTAAAGTAGGTACCCTTATTTTAGAAAATTTGGCTAAATGTTATAAAGAAATGTTGTTCAGAATTAAAAGTTATACCTAAGTACCAAAACATGGCCATCTAAGATTCTTTTTTGCTTTTTTTTAAACCTTTAAACTTTTTTCCTAATTTTTTATTTTTTTAATATTCACCCTAAATACTCTCATAATTTATTCAAAATCAAATCAATTTCGCATAACTTTGTTCAAATTCAAGCATATTTGTAACATTAACAAAGATTTTTAATTTTTTAAGGAATCACAAACTTAATGTTTGTTGCAACGATATTAAACACAACCTAACAATTTTACAAAAAATATTTTTAATAAGGTAAAACATTAGTAATAATAATAGGCTTATCAAAAAACGCTCATTTAAAGTGAAAAATGTTTATTTTAAATATTTATTAAAAAACTGTGCAATCTAATAGACATCATTAAAAAACCTACTAAAATTATCGCGGATACCCAAGAAATAAACTAGGTGGTGGACATACGCGCTGATATTTTTTTTTTGCACATAATTTTATTTTTTATGCGTTTTAAATATTTTCTATTCTATTTTAATTATTTTTGATTTGTTAATTGTTAAGTTATAGCATCGACACTAACCAAACCATTGCTTTATTGCTTTTGAGATTTGGGTGCATTTAGTGCATACATAATGCATGTGTTGTTCGTTTTAATTCATAATTAAAATAATAATAATGTTACCTTTAACACTTTGTCACGCAGTTGCTTTAGCCCAAGTGTTTTGGCCTAAAAACACTTTTCCAACTTTTATTTGGCCGTTGGCGGCCTTAAAAAAAAAATTATTTTTTTTTATTTTTCTTTAAATAAAATTAATAACAATTAAATAGCAAAAGTACAGTAAAGCTGAAGGTGAGTAGCAGAGAGAGCGTGCAAAAATGCCCTAACTCATTTGCCGGAGAGTAGGGGGGGTTAAACTGGGCGCCACTGCTTTTGGTGCCAGGCCTAGCAGAGACCTTCCAAGGTTTAATTGGGAACTCTCGTTCAACTTTACTACCACTCAAAGACAAGAAAAATTTTACTAAACAATATTAACATTAGAAAAAGGAGACACTAGGCGAGCCAAATAAAACACTATATCCAAAACAAATAGTTAATATAATTTATTATAAATTTGTAATTTAAAGTTTACACAAAAAAAATATTCAAAATAAAATGGTGAATGCGCTGGGTTATGAAATTACAAAATTTAAATTTATAATTTAAAAGTTTACAAAATATATATATATATATATATATATATATATATATATATATATATATATATATATATATATATATATATATATATATATATATATATATATATATATATATATATATATATATATATATATATATATATAGGTATATATAATAAAAATGAAATGGTGAATGCGCTTAATAACTGTTAAATTTTCTATACTGATGAAAAGAATAAATATTAAAAATATAAGTCTACAATTTCAAAGAAAATATATAAAATATAAAAATATATATATAAATACCGCTTATTTCATTAACAATAATTTAATGACCAGGTGCACCATTTGAAAACCAATAAGAATATTAAGATTTACCAAAAAAAAAAAAAATATATTACAATAAAAATAAAAGGAAAGGCTGCAAATAATTTATAACAATATGGTAAAAATTTAAAAGGTAGAGTCCTAAATTGTTTCTTGAAAAGTGTTAAAAAAAAAATGTTAGTAAGTTAATTTTAATGTTGCCTGTTTTGTTGAATCCAAGTGATGGCAGATGTGCCAGCCACTACACCGTGAAGAGGGATGGTGTCCAAAACTACAAACAACACATTAACAGTTAAATGGTCACTATCTCTGACCCGTCCCAAGAAAACTTCTACCAAATTGATGGCCCCTCCAAACCAAAGCGAAAACTGTTTCAAAAAAATTAATGGCCCAGCAGAATAATGGCCCGTCCGAAGAACCCTACAAAATTCAATACTAATTAAAACCCAATAAAACGTAAGATAATTAAGCGACTTTAAAAATCCCAAGAAAATTCCCTCAAATCCCATACTGTATGTGTTTCATTAAAAAAATAGGTTAATATAAGAAAACTTTAAAATCTTGTGCTTGGTTCGAGACCTTTCAGTAAACAAAAAAAATAATTACTTATTAAGTAAGCAACGTTAATTAAACATATAACAATAAAAATTCCTATTAAATTAAGATAACAAGAAAAAAACTTGTTTTAGTAAACTAGTTTACAAAAAAATTATGCCCTATTCCATTGGCACCAAAAAAAAAGAACATATTCCCTAGCTACCAAAAGTTAATTAACAATCACTTAACTCGTGTAAAATAAAAATCCCATACGATTGTATTTAATCGTAGGTATAAGCCATCTTGGCTTAACTAAAGCCCAAAACTAATTAAATAAGGTAAAAAAAAATAAATAACTAATTTTTGATAAGTATGACAAAAGCCTCTCCAACCTACTAAATTGACAATTTAAATGATAAATAGGTCTCGAACAGTCACCCAGATACTTATACCCTGAATAAAAGTCTCAAAAAGAAAAATTATGACAAGAAAACTTAGTAATTAAAAATTTATTACCAAAAGAAGGTAATTTAACCCCAGAAAATTAATTAATACTAAAAGAAACAAAGAATATATACACAAGCGCCATCTAACGGCGATTTATTAAAACTCTAATGCTAATTAGCGTAGCCAATTAACGTAACAGTCAAAAAAAACATCAAAAAAGAATAATTTAATAAAACTGCGATTTTTGCAATAAATTGACCACAACAAACCCCTTAAATTGGTGTAATTAGGGTAATTAATAATTAATTCTTACTGAAATTCGACTTGCCCAACGCATGACGTAATATATAAAAAAAAAATGAAAATCCCCTGAACCACCAGCGCGTCGTAAGAAAACCCAAATAAATCTATTAATCTACCGTTTTATACGGAAAATACTCAGTTAGAATAAGTCTAGAAGAACTTACCCAAGATGTTAAGGGGTATTTTCAACTGACACGTGATCCCTGCAGCGTCGAACTACAAGTCCTGCAATGCAGATTTCTTTCCCGAAACAGCCAAAAGGCAACGCAAACCAACAAAATTTACACAAAACCAAAAGTAACTTAAATCGGGAAAGATTTTTGGGAAATTTGCAGCACAAATCCTACAAAGATGGCTTGAATACCAGTAGCTGCAAATTTTCTTAGTTCTCGGCTTGAAGATTGACGTGAAAGTGGTAAAACATGGCCGATGGCCCTTTGTCCTTCTCAAAAAGTACCAGTGGGCGCACGCACATCGCTGCTAATTCTAGGAATTTTCTCGTCCCCAAATTGGCAACATCGTTACAATATTTTGAGTGTGGGCAGCGTGGGTAGGCAACCCACGCTGCCCAAATAACATTCCCTCGAACTGTCATCTGTCTTGTCAAAAATATATTCAAACAAAATTATACAACAATCCAGAATAATAAATGTTTACAATTTTAATGCAAAGAGGATAAAATACAAAGAACTTGTACAAAAGAGACTTTAGAGGCAAAGGAAACTGCGCTGGCCTTTGTGAACCCACGACAACTGTTGGGAATGGAAAATAAAAGTAAACAAACTAAGGTAAATACGGACTTGGGGGTGGCACCTACCAAGCGCGTCCCCGGGTGGCGGATTGGGGATCGGCCAGGTCTCTCACGGAATCTGGCTAGTGGCGATTATAAGTAGGGTGAGAGAAGATAAAATTCTCAAAATCCTTTGCAAAGGTCGCTACCGCGGACCACCACCAGTGCTCACATCTAGTGATACCTGGTACCTCTCTTCTCTCCTTTCTTAAACTAGTCTTGGGAGATAAGCTTTAATCTTTTCTATCGGCCTCCCTTGGCCAACCCTTGCTCTTCCAAGCCCCTACGCCATTGGGTTTCCAAGGGCTAGGGGCTACTCATTTTCCCCCTACTTCTTCCTCTTCTTCTACAACCCAATCCCCAGGTGGTGAGGACATCCGTGCCGAAGGGATGCGTGGCACATGGAGAGATGTGTCTTTAACGAGCCCTCCAGAATACCTGGCGCCCTTCTGAGTAAGTAGCCTTGTCCCAGTAAGCGGCTCTGCTGGATGGACCCCTTTTCCGCACCACTCGTGGGAATCGTATGGATTAAAAAGAAAAAAACAATCCAACTCAGATGGAGGTGGAGGAAGGTCATAAAGACCAAGCCTCACCTCGTCTGAGGAAAACCCCCGCTGACTTGAACCTGCAGGCACTAACCCTGCAGCTCAAGAAACCCAGCAAAAGCGGAAGCCCAACCTCGAGCGCAGGTTGTCTAGTGCACAGCGCCGGAAACTTGCAATTGAGGCGGCCAAAGCTAGAGGTAAACCTATTAAACCCAGGAAGCCCAGGGCTAATAGGAAAACTAAAGCCAATCTGGAGGCTGAGAAACCTTCAGGCAGCAAAGCCGGAGTCTGGGGAACCGGCCCAAGGCAAGGCAAACGGAAGTGTTCCGCAATCAGCACACCGTCACCCTGTGCGAGACAAACCAAGAAAGGCCGGTCTGAGCATGTACAGGAAAAACCCGGTACAACAACTGGGGCAACCTTCAAACAGGCTCTCACAGGCCAAAAAATGGCAGTCTCGTTGGACTCGTTCCCGGAAGGAAAACTCACCCCCGAACAGTCCAAACAGATTCAGATGGCGATGACTCGGGAGATCTTTAAGTCTCCAGCGGGGGGGGGGCCGCAGTTTGCGGGTAGCTACCCGCAGGCTGGGGTACTTTTCGTAACCTGCATAAACGATCACGCCAGAGACTGGCTAATGGACAAAGTTCCAAAAATTCAACCCTGGGAGGGCGACCCTTAGAGTAGGATACGCTAAGGACGTTGTCAAAACTGCCAAGGTTGTGACATTTATCCCACGGAACTCCTTGATGACAAGGACCCGGGTAAAATCCTTCAGAATCTGGGGATCCAAAACAAGGATCTCAATACAGGTGACTGGAGGCTCATCAGCAGCCGTAGTGAGAACAGGGCATCACCCTTGTACTTGCTATGGGCGAACACGCCCTGAAGGAATTGGGCAAGAGGGCTACCAAGCCCTGGGCCTAAACCCAATCACCTTCAGAGTGACCAAAACACGCAAACAGGAGTCTGCAGGAACTGCGGGTGTTCAAGCAAACCTGCAGCATAACAGGGCAGCCACGGTCCTATGCAGGCTCCTTTCTCGTGGAGACGCGGACATAGCCCTCTACAAGAACCTTGGTTTTTTAAAGGAAAAGTTGGGGGCTTAGGCGAAGCCGGAGGTAAGTTAATATATGACTCCAACTCTGGTAATGTCAGATCCTGCATATTTATTAAGAAGGAATTACATGCCTTAAAGCTGACTGAATTCTGTTCTAGGGACCAGGCGGTGGTAAGGCTGAAATACATCATGGAGGGTGTATGGACTGAAGCTGTCCTCGCTTCAACCTATCTTCCATATGATGCAATCGATCCACTCCCATCTGAGGAACTCCGTCAATTGGAGCAATTCTGTAGGCGCTCTAACCTACAGCTCATTATTGGGATGGATGCCAACGCACACCACACTGCTTGGGGAAGCAGTGATATCAACAGGAGAGGTGAGTACCTTTTAGACTTTATTATTTCTGAAAATTTAGAGGTATTAAATAGGGGGAATGAACCTACTTTTGTGACTAGAGCCCGTAAAGAGGTAATCGACGTTACTTTGGCATCTCCGCGTATACGATCCAAGGTAACTCGGTGGTATGTATCTGGGAACCGTCGCTGTCTGATCACAGGCACATCTTCCTGGCGATCTCTGCATTTCAGAGGCCAATGGGGAGTACCGTGATCCGAGGAGCACGGACTGGGAGAAATACAAGGAAACTTTGACCATCAACTGCAGTAACGTCAAAACCAGCATTAGGAATACTACTGACATAGAGCTTGCTTCCTGTGAACTACTGGAGGCTATTACAAACTCTTATCAGAATAACTGTCCTCTAGTAAAGCAAACCGCCAGGAAAAAGTCTACCTGGTGGAAAACGAACTACTGGAGCTAAGGAAAAAACCCGCAGACTGTTCAACAGAGCGAAGAAAACAGGGGAGTGGGATGAATATCAATCTGCACTCACCGAATACAATAAACGGGTCCATAAGGCTAAACTGGATTCATGGAGGAAATACTGCCAGGAGGTTGAAAATACCAGCACGGCAGCCAGACTCCAAAAATCCTGTCTAAAGATCCGGTCAATCCTATTGGCACTCTAAAAAAACCAGATGGAACCTACTCTGAAACTGGCAGGGAAACATTGGAGATTTTGCTCCAAACTATCTACCAGGATCAAGAGAAACTCAACTTAATGAGACCTACCCAGACGTCAATGTTCCGAATATTCGGCCCACAAGAAGCGACTGGGAAGTAGCAAAGGAAATCATAACCTACGAAAAAATCAGTGGGCAATTGAATCATTTGAAGCCTACAAAGCACCGGACCTGATGGGAAATCCCAGCACTACTACAGCAGGGAAAGCAAACCCTAGTTCCACTGCTTTGCAAACTCTTGTGCAAGCCTAGCTACGAGCTATTTGCCAATGCATGGAAGCATAAAATGGTCTTCATTCCAAAGCCGGGTAAAGGGCTGCTCCCAGGCAAAGGGACTTAGACCAATTACATTGTCGTCTTTTATGATAAAAACAATGGAAAACTGATCGACAGGTATGTCAGGGGAAAACTCTCTGACAGAGAGGCCCTCCACAAAAACCAACATACCTCTCAGTCAGAAAAATCATGCGAATCTGCTCATCATCAACTGGTGACCAGATTAGAACTCACACTGAACAACAAGGAAATCGCACTTGCTGCATTTCTTGACATTGAGGGGGCTTTTTGATCGAACCTCCTTCAACTCAATGGCCGCGGCTCTTGCCAGAATAATGTTAACGACACCATTTGTAGGTGGATAAACAACATGTTACTGGCAGACGAGCGCAAGCAACGTTATTCAGCGAAACAATGGAGGTGTCAGTGGTCAAAGGATGCCCACAGGGAGGGGTTCTATCCCCACTACTGTGGGATATGGTTGTTGACGAACTCCTGGTGGAACTGAATAATAATGAATTCTATACCCAGGGGTATGCGGATGACATCACTATACTTTGTGGGAAGCATAACAAAACAACCTCGGAGCTTATGCAAAGGGCACTGAGAATTGTGGAGGGGTGGTGCAACAAGGAAAACCTTACTGTTAATCCTGGCAAAACTGCGCTAATACCCTTCACTAGACGAAGGAAGCTGGATGATTTAAAATCTCCTACTTCTTCGGTACCCAGAGAATAATGGCCCGTCCGAAGAACCCTAAAAAATTAAATACTAATTAAAACCCAATAAAACGTAAGATAATTAAGCGACTTTAAAAATCCCAAAAAAATTTCCCCTCAAATCCCATACTGTATGGTTTCTTTAAAAAAAAAGGTTAATATAAGAAAACTTTAAAATCTGGTGCTTGGTTCGAACCTTTAGTAAAAAAAAAAAAAAATTACTTATTAAGTAAGCAACTTTAAATTTAAAACATAAAAAAAAAAATCCTTTTAAAATTTAAGATAACAAAAAAAAATTTTTTTAGTAAACTAGTTTACAAAAAAAATTATGCCCATTCCATTGGCACCAAAAAAAAAAAAAACATATTCCCTAGCTACCAAAAGTTAATTAACAATCACTTAACTTGTAAAATAAAAAAATCCCCTACATTGTATTTAATCGAGGTAACCATCTTGGCTTAACTAAAGCCCAAAATAATTAAATAAGGTAAAAAAAAAAAAAACTAATTTTTGTTTAAATATAAAAACCTCCCCTACTAAATTGACAATTTAAATAAAAAATAGGTCTCGAACAGTCCCCAGATACTTATACCCTGAATAAAAGTCTCAAAAAGAAAAATTATACAAAAAACTTAGTAATTAAAAAATTTTTTACCAAAAGAAGGTAATTTAACCCCAGAAAATTAATTAAAACTAAAAAAAACAAAGAATTATACACAAGCCCATCTAACGGCGATTTATTTAAAAATTAAGCTAATTAGGTAGCCAATTAACGTAACCAAAAAACAAAAAAGAAAAATTAATAAAAATGCGATTTTGCAATAAATTGGCCACAACAAACCCCTTAAATTGGTGTAATTAGGGTAATTAATAATTAATTCTTACTGAAATTCGACTTGCCCAACGCATGACGTAATATATAAAAAAAAAAATGAAAATCCCCTGAACCACCAGCGCGTCGTAAGAAAACCCCAAAAAAATTATTAATTACCGTTTTATACGGAAAATACTCAGTTAAATAAGTCTAGAAGAACTTACCCAAGATGTTACGCAAACGGGTCCAGGAACTGGGGTGTTCAAAAACCTGCGCATAACGGGGCGCCACGGCCGTCCTATGCAGGCTCCTTTCTCGTGGAGACGCGGACATACCCTCATAAAAATTGGTTTTTTAAAGGAAAAGTTGGGGGCTTAGGCAAACCGGAGGAATTAATATTACCCCAACTCTGGTAATGTCAGATCCTGCATATTTTTTAAAGAAGGAATTACATCCCTTAAAGCTGACTGAATTCTGTTCTAGGGAAGGGGGTTTAAGGCTAAAAACTCATGGGGGGTGTTGGACTGGCTTCCTCGCTTCAATATCCATAGTGCAATCGATCCACTCCCATCGGGAACTCCGTCAATTAAATTCTGTAGGCGCCCCTCCTCATTTTGGGGGTGGGTGCCAACGCACACCACACTCTTGGGAAGCAGGGTATCAACAGAGAGGTAGTACCTTTTAGACTTTTTATTTCTGAAAATTTAGAGGGATTAAATAGGGGAATGAACCTACTTTGGACTAGAGCCCGTAAAAAGGTAATCGACGTTACTTTTCATCTCCGCGTATACGATCCAAGGTAACTCTGGTAATTTTTGAGGAACCGTCGCTGTCTGATCACAGGCACATCTTCCTGGCGATCTCGCATTTTAGAGGCCAATGGGGGGACCGTGATCCGAGGGCACGGACTGGGAGAAATACAAGGGAAAATTTGACCATCAACTGCAGTCTCAAAACCAGCATTAGGAATACTACTGACATAGAGCTTGCTTCCCGTGAACTACTGGAGGCTATTACAAACTCATCGAATAATGTCCTCTGTAAACAAACCGCCAGGAAAAAGTCTACCTGGTGGAATAACGAACTACTGGAGCTAAGGAAAAAAACCCCCAGACTGTTCAACAGAGCGAAGAAAACAGGTGAGTGGGATGTATCAATCTGCACTCACCGAATCAAAAACGGGTCCATAAGGCTCGGTTTGGGGAAAAATTCCAATTAAAAAACCGCCGGGGCTAAAAATCCCGTCTAAAGATCCGGGCAATCCTATTGGGACTCTAAAAAAAACCCGATGGGAAACCCACTCTGAAACTGGCAGGGGAAAAATTTGGGGATTTTCCCAAACACATCTACCCGGATCAAGAGAAACTCAACTTAAAGAGACCTACCCAGACGTCAATGTTCCCAATATTCGGCCCACAAGAAGCGACTGGGAAGTAGCAAAAATCATAACCTACGAAAAAAACGAGTGGGCAATTGAATCATTTGAAGCCTACAAAGCACCTGGACCTGATGGGATAATCCCAGCACTACTACAGCAGGGAAAGCAAACCCTAGTTCCACTGCTTTGCAAACTCTTCCGTGCAAGCCTAGCTACGAGCTATTTGCCCAATGCATGGAAGCAGACTAAAATGGTCTTCATTCCAAAGCCGGGTAAGGACTGCTCCCAGGCAAAGGGACTTAGACCAATTACATTGTCGTCTTTTATGATAAAAACAATGGAAAAACTGATCGACAGGTATGTCAGGGAAAACTCTCTGACAGAGAGGCCACTCCACAAAAACCAACATACCTCTCAGTCAGAAAAATCATGCGAATCTGCTCATCATCAACTGGTGACCAGATTAGAACTCACACTGAACAACAAGGAAATCGCACTTGCTGCATTTCTTGACATTGAGGGAGCTTTTGATCGAACCTCCTTCAACTCAATGGCCGCGGCTCTTGCCAGACATAATGTTAACGACACCATTTGTAGGTGGATAAACAACATGTTACTTGGCAGACGAGCGCAAGCAACGTTATTCAGCGAAACAATGGAGGTGTCAGTGGTCAAAGGATGCCCACAGGGAGGGGTTCTATCCCCACTACTGTGGGATATGGTTGTTGACGAACTCCTGGTGGAACTGAATAATAATGAATTCTATACCCAGGGGTATGCGGATGACATCACTATACTTGTCGTGGGGAAGCATAACAAAACAACCTCGGAGCTTATGCAAAGGGCACTGAGAATTGTGGAGGGATGGTGCAACAAGGAAAACCTTACTGTTAATCCTGGCAAAACTGCGCTAATACCCTTCACTAGACGAAGGAAGCTGGATGATTTAAAATCTCCTCACTTCTTCGGTACCACACTCGGCTATGTTCAGGAGGTAAAGTACCTTGGATTAACTCTGGATTCTAAGCTAACCTGGAATCCACATATGCAGAATGTGATTAATAAGGGCAAAATGGCTCTAATGGCTACCAAAAGAGCTGTGGGGAAGAATTGGGGATTTCAGCCACGCATAGTACACTGGTTGTACACTGCTGTGGTAAGACCCATGATAACCTACGGTTCAACTATCTGGTGGCCAAAAATAGAACAGAGAAAAGCAGAGCTGGAGTTATCCAAACTCCAGCGACTAGCATGTCTCTGTATAACGGGAGCTATTAGAAGCACTCCAACTGCAGCCATGGAAACCCTACTAAGCCTCCCCCCTCTTGGTATAATTATTAAGGCGTAGGCGAGGATTGGGGCATACAGGCTGAAATGTAACGGCAACTGGTGCTCTGGGCCTGCCCTAGGACACACCAGAATAACGAGCAGTATCACAAACGCAATATTTGAGATGGGCAGTGATACAATGCCAAAACGGATAAATACACACAGACCATACAAAACCCAGCTTACCTGGGGCGGTAGTGAGCGATCTCCTGGACAGTCTCGGAAATTGGTTTGGTATACCGATGGATCCAAGACTGACAATGGAGCCGGCGCAGGAATACATGGTATGACCCCCAGGTTCAATGCTTATGCTTCCCTGGGGAAATATGCCACTGTTTTCCAGGCGGAAATATATGCCATTGAACTTTGTCTGCGAGAGAACTTGAGGAGGAGATATAAGGGCAGGGACATTACTATCTTCTCTGATAGTCAAGCGGCCATAAAAGCTTTGGCATCCCAACAAGTCAACTCAAGGTTGGTTTGGAACTGTCTGCAATGCCTCCTAAACCTGGCTAACCACAATTAAGTTACACTTTCCTGGGTGCCAGGACACAGGGGAATACAGGGCAATGAAAATGCAGACTCCCTGGCCAGGCGAGGCTCCGCAGCAATGTTTGTGGGTCCTGAACCTGTTCTTGGAATACCAAAAGCCTCGGTTCGTGGCTACATGACTCGGTGGATTCAAACACAACATTAGTCATACTGGAACCACATTCCAAGGCAAAATCACAGTAAATCAATGCTGGACTCACCATCGAAAGCATTGACAAGTGAACTACTAAAACTAAATAGGAATCAGATTAGGATAGTGACAGGATTAATAACCGGACACTGCACCCTAAGAAAACATATACACACTATGGGCATCTATAGAGAAGAACCCATTTGCAGACTATGTGACGAAGAGGAAGAGACAGCCTCTCACATCATATATGAGTGCCCTGCACTTACATACTGGAGAACAAATCAAAACCTCATGGTGGACACTAACCACCAGGAGGCTGGAGACCAGAAAAGAACAGTAAAAGGGCTACTACACCTGTCTAAGGTGTCAAACCTTTTTTTTTACTGAAACAAATACACAAGAGATACAGCAAGCCCTGTAGGCTGCAGTGTCGAGGCGGATAAAACCTCAACTTGTGTATTTACTTTATCAATCAATCAATCAATCAAGGTAAATACGGAAGGTAATGTAAACAACCCTTCCTATATAGCCAATAAAAGCAAAACTGCTAAGGAAATGTAATTTCTAGACAAACCTACAAGCTGTCGAGGATTGTATATAGGGAGAAAAACCATACCGAATACCTAGAGAAACAAAATTTGGTTACGAACCCCTGACAAAATATCAACACTTTAAAGGTAAGTCCCTGTTTAAATTAGAAACTATTGATTTATACAAAGTGAATCTAACCTACTTAATAAGCTTGGTTTAGTCAATAGTGAAAGATGTACCTCAAAATTAATGTTGCATCGAACAAAATTAAGGCCAGTTATTGACTCGAGGTATCTTATGTTAATTTTTTAGTACACCATACTGCAAGGGGAAAAAACAACGTAAAGCATAAGGTAGGATACCAAAGGCGATAGAAAAACAGAAGTAACCCAGCAATTACAATCAAATTTGGAGCCTTTTGCCAATAATAAACTGCAAAAAAAAAATGAAAACCGACCTGCATTAAGGTAAACAAACTAGATTATTAAAAACAAACGTAGAAATAAAAACTAACCGTGACAACTTATTTGTTTTTTCCCATGGGTGTCCGCGATTATTTTGTTTGGATTTATGTTTGTATATTATTTTTTAATAAACATTTAAAATAAAAATTGGGTACTTTTAATGAACGTTTTTGATCAGGCATATTTTCATTACTAATGTTAAAGGGACTTTTTGCAAAATTTTAAAGTTGTGTTTAATATTATTGCAACAAACATAAAATTTGTCATTTACTAAAAAATTAAAAATCTGATACAGTTGAATAATAAATTTCTTTCTCTGAATGTCTTTCATTAATTTAATTAATTCACATACTGACTTATAGTTATCTCCATGTATTAAAACTAATTCGGCAACGATAACTGTTTGGGAAGAGGCATTAGAGATCAAATAAACTTAATAAGCGACGAATAATTATTCAAGAAAGAAAAAGTATTGTCACCAAGCTATCATAATGTTTACTTTTAACCCCCATTTGTTTTTTTATGGGTATCCGCGATAATTTTAGTAGGTTTTTTAATGATGTCTATTAATTTGTACAGTTTTTTAATAACCATTTAAGATAAAGATTTTGCATTTTAAGTGAGCGTTTTTTAATAAGCATATTATCATTACTAATATTTAACCTTATTAAAAAGATTTTTTGTAAAATTTTAAAGTTGTGTTTAATATCGTTGCAACAAACATGAAATTTGTGATTCCATAAAAAAATTAAAAATCTTTATTGTTACAAATATGCTTAAATTTGAACAAAGTTTTGCAAAATTGATTTGATTTTAAATAATTTATGAGAGTGTTTAGGCTAAACTTAAAAAAAATAAAAAATTAAGAGAAATTTTAAAGGTTTTTCAAAAAAAAGCAAAAGAAATTTTACGAGACCATATTTTGGTATTTAGGCATAACTTTTAATTCTAAACAACTTTTCTTTATAACATTTTGCCAAATTTTCTTCAATAAGGGTACTTTACTCATGTACAATTTTTATATTTTTTGACCTACCCTGTATGCTGTTCGACTTCAACCATTCAAAGTGCACGTAATATGATTATCGAATATGCACTTTCGGCGGTATTTATATTTTGATTTTGCAATTAATTAAAAAAATCCCATATGTTTTACACCTAAATGACCACACTGTATGTTGTCGAGCTCTAAAACTAACATGTAAGGCCTGATGCAAGGACTTTCAAAGTTCTTCTATTTAATTGCTAAATTTTTAGTTTAACCTCCATTCATTACAATTCTTTTGTCTAGAACCCGTTTAAAGTCACCTACTAAGCCCGACAATGTTTGTCTACAGCATCGTAATTGGGTCCTTAAGTAAACAGTTTGACGTACAACATGCCTCTATTAAGGAGCTTAGGCATGTACGTCTCTTTGTTGTCTTGTTCTGTCAACAGGACCCCTTAATTTAAAATTTATGCACGTGTAAAATATTAGGATAAACGATATACTGAGATCTTAACCTTGTAGTATTTAGAATCAACAATTCAAAAATAATAATTATAAAGTTTTGCAGCAAAAGTAAAAAAAAAGTTTTCCTTTTTTGTTTCTTTTGTTATTTGGCTAATTTACCATAAATGATATCGATATAGAAACGATACGAAAAGTCGGCGACATGTTGCTTAACAATATTTTTCTTTAATTGTCTGTCAACACTGGTCTTGCACATAGCACATTTTGTGGAGTAATTATTAGTGAAAATGGCTGCTCAACGCGATATTAACTTCAAAATTACCACTAACGTAGAATAAATTTCATGCTTGTATAGAGTTGCCAGATGGTAATTTGATAAAGGAGGGCTGATGGGCCTAAAAGGGATGACTTTCTTTAAAAAGGGAGGACATTTACAATTAAACCATTTTTTTTTATCTAATTTACTGTATTCTAATCATATTTAGATTTTGCTGACAAACAATTATAAAAATCTTTACATAACATGTTTTTAAAGTTGTATTAGATAAGAATCACAGATTTTACTGACTCCACACTTAGTTTATTTCTCTCTTTGTTCCACTGAGCGAAAACACTTCACATTCGCGTTATGTCCGCTTATACAAAAATACAATTCGCAGATCCTAAAAGTTCTGCGAAACATTTAATTTTTTAGCATTTTGGAAGTAGATTGTCCACTGTTCATGCAACTTCAAATCATAATATTTGTCATCGGGATCACCATCTGATTTCGATTTAAAAAATAAAATCGGGTTACAAAACTGATCATGTAGTTTAACATCGTCAATCTCTACACCTGAAGTAAGAAAGTAAATCGTCATATTTTAGGTTTTTGTTCTCTTTTAGCAACTTTATCCCCTTTTTTAAAGACGTATATTAGTCCATTGAAATGTTACATTTTTATGCGCTTACCTTGCGTTTTTTAGAGGACGCAATTTTATTGTTGGGATGTGTGGGGAGGGGTCACTAGGAGCTTAACTTCAAGTTTGTGGGGTTGCAACTGTTGTCCCGCGGCCGCCATATTAGAAAAAGGGGTGCAAACGCCTTTTTTGCTATATCTCCCAAACTATGCATCCCACAAAAATTTTGTAAAGACATAATTTGTAACAAATCACTTGTGTACAATTTTGTCCATTTATTTTTTTTTATAAAATAACAAATAAGAAATTTATTAACAAATTTTCTTTTTTGTTACATAACTTTACTTCTTATTTTTTATTTCACGACCAAATGATCTTAGACGAATTTTATAGAGCATTTTGTCCTATAATTTTTTTAAATTTAAGGAATTTATGAGAGTTCCAGAGCGCTCCAAAATCGACCATGTTCTTATTACACACAATAATCCGGTAACTATGAAACGTCTGCATTAATTTTTTATTTTCATACATCAATTTTAATATTTTTCTTAACATTACTATATTATTAATAACCTAAAAATGAACTGAAATTCATTAAATCATGGAGAAACATCCTGAGTTAGCTAGAGACACAGCGTTATTCGTCAGTGAGAAAGTGAATCCATCTTTGCTCACTCTCGTTGGTGAACGTTTTTTCGTTGCTTTTTACGGCGGTAATAAAGATAGTTCATTGGATAGCATGAGAGACAAACGCTTCGCCAAGACAGTAACCAAGAACACATTTAGTTTGTCATCGCTTCCTCTAACACAAGATGCAGCCCGTTTCCACAGTCTCCGAGTTTACCACTAGGTGCAGTCGTGGCTCGGAAAATACTGCAATCCCAAATATTGGGGCTGGATGGATGCACTTGAATACCAATCCAAACTTTGAAGCCCCCATCACTCCCCGATCTACTGAAATTATTTTTCTGCAGATGCAAGGGAATTGTGGAAGCATGTGTGGTTCCAGAAAAGCAGGTCTGAAGAAACCTGTACCAACATCATGGAGTTATCGAAATTGATGAAGGAAAATGAATTCGAAGATGAATTACCAACAATGACTCCGATTTAAACTCCTGTCATTCCCCAAACCTTTACTTTCGACATTGAATTAGATCCTGAACAGCAGCCTGGACCATCCACAAAAAGTAGAAAAGAATTGCTCTAAATAATAGTTAAAATATATAATTATCTCCAGGATTATCTAACCTAAAAGTTATCCGTAGATTAGGCCTACTGGGGATACCACATAAAAAAAAAAGGCGCCCACAGACTCTACCTCATAGCTGGTGGGAAAAGGGGTCATTTTAATTAATAATATAGTAATGTTAAGAAAAATATTAAAACCGATGTATGAAAATAAAAAATTAAGGCAGACGTTTCATAGTTACCGAGATATTGCGAGTAGTAAGAACCTGGTCTACTTTGGAGCGCTCTGAAACGCCCATTAATTTATCAAATCCAAAAAATCTATAGATCAAAATGTTGGTTGGAAAATGTTCTATAAGATTGGTTTTAGATCATTTGGTCGTAAAATAGAAAATAAAGAAGTTATATAAAAAAAAAGAAAATTTATTAGGAAATTTTCTCATATTTTTGTTAATAACTATTTTATTTGTAATTTAATTTAAAAATGGTAAATAGACAAAATTATATACAAAGCAATTTGCTACAAATTATGTCCTTACAAAATTTTTGTGGAATGCATAGTTCGGGAGATATAGCAAAAAAGGCTTTTGCACTCCTTTTTCTAATATAGCGGCCGCGGGACAGGAATTGCAACCCCACAAACTTGGATTTAAGCTCCTAGTGACCCCCCTACACATCCCAACAATAAAATTGCGTTTTCTAAAAAACGCAAGGTCCAATGTAACTTTTCAAAGGACTATATTAGAAGGGCATACGTTAGGTAAAGGAGGACGTGAGAACGTCAGACATATGGAAAAGGAAATCATGTCCTCCTTTTCGATACCATCTGGCAACCCAATGCTTGTATAATTTTTATTTATAATAATATCAATTGGCTTTAATTTTTTTGCTGCTTGAAATAATCTTCTTTTTCTACTCCTTGCGATATACGGGTACACCCAATAAAACTAACAGTGGTTTTGTATTTGCTATTTATTTAATGTCTATATCGTCTCATGTAAATAGTTCGTGTTGGAGACTTTTTTTGTCGTTTATCCTAAATGTCTTGTTAATGTCGTGTAGCGCCGTGGGAAAAGGGCCTGAGTATTTATATATTATAAAATACGTATTTGTGCAAGCAACTAGATTATAAATTTAAATTAAAAGACCGTTATTTAAAAAATAATTTATTTACATTTTTATTAAACTTTTATAGAAACCTTTTAGGGTTGTCCAAATATCTTTCTAATGCTCTAATTAGACATAAAAAGAAAATTGGGTGTTGTCTATATCAAATTTATAAAGAACGGTTAAATTATATACTAGATGTTTTTTTTTTAATTTATTTGTAGAAAATTCCCAATTCTAGGCTTGCAAAAATATTACATTATCCCGACCAGTGTTTGATCATTATTTACCTACTTGGTACAACAAATAACACAGCCCACAAAAAAAAGAGATCCGGACCATGCTATTTTCATGTATTTTTCAACGCTAAATCCGAATCCTGTCTTAGAAAAAGCCCTACACGTCTAGGATTGGCCCCAGAGGCCGAAATTTACCCCTAGGTAAAAGATGGATTTCTGGTTGCCAGATGATCAACCATGGTATTTTATTGTACTTTTAACGCTAAACTCAAATTGGTGTCAAAAAGTTTTTTTACTGAAATTCATCCTTTAGGATCAAAACCACCTCTCGGTTTCGATCCTATGGTAAATAAAATTAAAATGATCCGGAGGAGAGTCTCCCTGTCGAAATGCCATACAATTACCTATAATGTTATTATAATGATACCACAAAAAGATTAGATACGTTGATCTTTTTGTGGTATCTGTAAAAAAAACTTGTAAAAATTAAAAAATCAAAATTGCAAATTCCTTTTTTTAAGTTTTAAATGCCACTTTATAAATTACAAATATTAAAATATTGGCTCTACATTATTGGTTTTTGTTTGTTGCAGTTTTCCAGTTCTCAATACTTAGCGTAGAATTGTAACGAACAAATTTTATAGAATCTATGTAATGTTAATAAGTCTACATGCACAAAAATGTACTAATATCCAGGATGCCTGGGGGAATGTGGGGATTCTCCCGGATATAAAAAAAAACACGTGAAACTAAGTTCGTATAAACTTTTTTCGTTATTTTAAATTTTATTTTAATAAAATGTAATAGAAAGTAAGAGTCTTCATATTACTATTAGGGGAAGTCTTGTAAATTACTCACAGCTGCCAGGACGGACTAGCTATGACATTTATAAACCCCCTTTTTACGTCCTGTATTGCACTAGTTTGACAATGTTTTTTACAAACCTTTAACTATTAACTAAAAATTAAGCACTCTTTATTCATGTCGCTAATTCGAAGAATTAAAAAAAAACTTCACTTTCTTTACTCTGTTGGTCTCCTTAGTTCTGACGGTATGAATATGAAAAAAAATTCTCTCATTACCAACATAATAGTTTCGCGAGTATATCAGACTTCACGGAGCCCATGTCGAAGCCTCTTATTAAGTTTTTAACTAAAAGTTTAACTTTCTATTAAAAGTATTATGTGGTTGACAGTAGAAAATTCCTCTTTCTCATATTTAACCAGATAGAACTTAGGAAACTAACAGTGTAAAGAAAGTGACGTGTGTTCAAAGAAGGATAGATTTAGCGTCAGCTGACCATGGACTCTATGGAGAAAATTACTGACCATCTTTTCCAGTGCACGATAGTATTGACTTCCAATTCGACCAGACAGCCCATTTGGCAGAATTTACAGAGAATGAACTAAAAAGCCAGCGAAAAATTAAAAAACAACAGAGCCCAGGCCCTGGAAACAATATGTAGAGATTATAAAGCAACTTGCAAAAACTAACCCGCAGTACGTACTAGGAGTATATAATGATCTAGCAACAAATGCCCAATTCCAGCAAGCTGGAAAAGAGCAAAGCTGAAAGCGGAATTCGCGCCATCGTATAGACCCATATGTCTACTAGATGTAGAGGGTAAACTCTTCGAACAACTTATTCTTCTTAGATTAAAGAGTGAGTTGATCCGAACGGGAGGCTTGGCAGAAAGGCAGTTTGGATTCAGAAAAGGTCGGCAAACTACAGATGCTATAAACGAAGTGGTCAGAATTGCAAAGGAAGCAGAAGCCTACAACAGTGCACATCGAAGAATATGTGCCATGATTACCTTAGACGTCAAAAATGCATTTAATAGTGCTTCATGGCAGATAATTCTCGAAGAACTGGGAAAAAGGCAGATAGAAGAGGGCTTGATAAACCTGCTTGGGTCATACCTATCAGAGAGGCACATCGTTCTAGAAGCAGAAGGAAAAATGAGAGAAAAAGGCATTAATGGTGGCGTTCCTTAGGGATCTGTGCTGGGATCGACTCTATGGAATATCCTGTATAATGAGCTCCTAGAAATGGAAATGCCTCAAGATGTTACTCTAATAGGCTTTGCAGATAATGTGGCAATGGTGGTGACAGCTAAGGGCGAAGAACTCTTAATGACCAGAGCAAACACAGCCCAACTGTAAATTGGGTCGATCGGAAAAAAATTCAGTTGGTCCCGGAAAAGACGGAAGCGATCTTGCTTACCAAAAAGAGAAAAATGTCACCTGTGTGCTTTAGCATACAAGGCGTTTACCATTACAAGAGGCAGTACCATTAAATACTTGGGAATCTGGATGGACACAAAACTTAGTTTCGCCACACACATCACGAGTGTGGCTGTTAAAGCGGAAAAGACGACAACCGCTCTATCAAGACTGCTTCCCAACGTTAATGGGTCCAGAGCCTCAAAGAGAAGAACTCTATGCGGTGTGATCCATTCACAAATGTTGTATGCTGCTCCAGTATGGCATAAAGCGATGAACAACAAGAAAATCAAACAAAAGCTAATCCAGACCTAAAGAACAATGCTAATTCGTGTTTGCTCCGCATACAAAACCATTTCTACCCAGGGAGTAGGCGTAATAGCTGGAATCCCGACTATAGACCTGCTCGCTGAAGAACGTGCCGACAAATATAACGGTCAAGGAGCAACAGAAGCTAAGGCCAATCTTATGAGACAATGGCAAGAGAGATGGGATAATGGTACATATGGGCGTTGGACTTATAATATCATTCCCGACATTCGAAGATAGATAGATAGACCCTACGGAGAAGTGGACTATTTTATAACGCAGGCTTTATCTGGTCATGGCTGCTTTAGAAAGTACCTTTTTGAACGAGGCAAAGCAGAATCAGACAAATGTTCAAACTGTGGCGAAATTGACAAGGCAGAACATACTCTTTTCTTTTACCCAAGGTGGGAGATAGCAAGAAATACATATACTGATAATACCAACAAAATATTCAACATGGAGAATTTGTCATGAAGCCTTGTGGAGTCTGAAGCAGTCGGAGAGCCACATATGGGACAATTAGAGCCATTATAGAGACAAAAGAACGGGAAGAAAGGATATAAACCATGTCCGAGATATAAAACAAAACACTTATATTTGAGCACCGGGCTGAAGTAATGCGAAGGCGGATTCCTGCACGGATTGCTCTTTCAAGTAGGTAAAGGATTTTAGTGGGTCGTCTTAGGACGGAGTCCCACACGATCGAGGTGCTCTTGAGAACAAAATGCCTCGGTTGTGCATAGAGACGCATTTCCAACAACTACTATAAAAAAAAGGTTTAGCGTCATAAATAAAGAGTACCAAATTTTTAGTCAATAGTTAAAACTTTCTAAAAACCGTTAGCCAAAGTTCTTATCAATACAGGACATGAGTGTCACAGCTAGTCCGTCCTGGCAGCTGTGAGTAAGTTACACATTTTCTTTGATAGTAATTTAAAGAGTCTTACTTGCTATTACATCTGATTAACAAATAATTAGAATATACCTGGTTGTTTAATATTTATGTCTTAAAGACTTAATTTCATTGTAGTCAAGACAACCTCGGAATTTTTTGCACTAAGACGGATTAAAATGCGATTTTTTACATTCGCTTCCAAAATTTTTTTGTAAAAATGTACCTACTTTGTGACTTATACAAACCGCAAATTGCATTGCTGTAGCCAAAAATGCATTCAAAAAATGTATTTTTTCAAGGCGGCTTCTGAAGGATTTAATAACTTTGTAAATATGGGTCAGAACTGACCCAAATCGGGTTCTCGGGGATCTTCGAGGTCGCTGACACACAGCCGACCTAGAAACTCAGGAACGCCGATGAACGTCATCTCCCTGGGACTCTCCCAAAATTCAAACGGGGAAAGAAAGAAACTGACGCCTGGGGGTTTTTTGGGTCGCTGATACCTGGTGCACCGGACCTGGGCGCGGACCTCATCTCCGCGGGTTTTCCTTACACAATCGAAAACGGCAAACCGGAAATTGTTATTGGGGGTTTTTTGGGGGCGCTGAATCCGAATTTCACGGTGGAACCGACCGCCCGAATGCCTGGCGTACCGTAACTAAGAAGAAATTTAAAAAAATATGGAAAATAAAAGCATAATTTTTAAACTAAAATCTGATTTTGACAAACGAATAAATTTTAAAATAAAAATTTTCGTCGTTAAATTTGGATTAAGCACCTGAAGAAACCCTTATAACGATTTGCATTAAAACATTCTGCCACCCAATCTAGCCATAGCCCGCAAATTTGACCAGTCAAAATCAATATGGCTATTTTAAGTGGCATAAAGTTACTATATGAGGTAAATCAGGGGTCAGAATGTCGAAACGGCCAGTTTACATTTATCTGTTGAAAGTGCCACGTGTTTAGCTTATTTCCCGTCCGCATTGCTTTGTTAAAATTTATGCAAAGACATTTTTATGTAAAATTAGTATTTATTTATGTTGTATTTTCACCGCCATCGATAATTTATTTTGTTAGGGGGGGATGGAGCTAATGCTAATGTGAAGAAAAAGGCACATTTTTGCGAATTTTTGAACGACACAGTTACAATCCATTTATTTAACCTAGTGCTACATTAAAGTACTACATTCAAAGATTATTATGTAAAATTTTCATGAGGAAATATTAAAAAAATACGGCAATGGCAGCAATTATTTGGAAGCATCTCGGAAAAAATCGAATTACGGTGCCCCTTATAACTCGGTGCAGTAGTTTTGAAGTTATGAGGGGCACCGACTTTGAAAACGTGATTTGTAGGAAAAATGCTTTAAAGTTTTGAACACAAAAAAATTTGGAGTAAACGTTCATAAGCGAGTTTTATCGGCTTACCGCTTACCGCTGTATTTTCGTTGGTTTTGCTTCGATTGCTCTCAAATTTTTACACAATATTCTTAAAAAGTTCTCCATTTCAAAAATCAGTTTAAAAAAAAGCAAAAAAAAGTTTAAAGACGCTACCCTCCTTACTTCTACCAAAAATTTCCTGAAATTATTGATGGCGGCTAGAATATTTCTACTTAAAAGCTGTTGTTTTATTATATTAGTAATATCTGGAAGAAAATATAATACTAAGTTCTTGAAAACGTAATGTCAAATTGAATTCTTGTTTCCTAGACTATTTTAATGCGTATAAATAATAGTTTTATTAAAATAAAATCTAAATATCTGAATTGTATACCAGGTACAAAAAAAAGATATTTTCATCAAACATTGTTTGTTAAATATGATACTTAGATATGCTCTATTACCTTAAACATTTTGACCCTGAATCTAGCCTACGCAATAACGTTCTGACCCTGTAAATAGCCACATCTAGTGGTCAGAATGTCCCGACATTCTAACCCCTGATCTACCGCATGTAGTAACATTATGCCACTCAAAATACTCACATCGAATTTGATTGGTCAGATTTTCGGGCTTTGGCTAGATTAAGTGGCAGAATGTTTTAATGCTAACGATTTTCGGTTCGTCTTTTTAATTGTGTAAGGAAAACCCACGGAGATAAGGTCCGCGTCCAGGTTCCGGCGCACCAGGTGTCCGGAAAGTGTTCGCCGATGCCATATTTAAATTCAGCGACCCAAAAAACCCCCGGGCGTCAGTGTCTCTGTTTCCCGCGTGACTTTTGGGAGAGTCCCACGAAGATGACGATCATCGATGTTCCTGAGCCGGTTCTGACTCATTTTTACAAAGTTATCAAATGTTCCAAAAGCCGTCTCAAAAAAATGCATTTTTTGAATGCATTTTTGGGTGTAGAATTGCAATTTGCAGTTTGTATAAGTCACAAAGTAGGTACATTTTTTACAAAAAAAAAATTGGAAGCGAATGCACAAAACGGCATTCCGATCCGTGCAAAAAATTCCGAACTTTTGGCCTTTTTAATGCTTAATTGCCTCGACTATTGGAGCTCTTTGGAAGCAAATATCTCTGAAAAGTAGGCCTATGCGAAAAAAATTATAGGAACTTGTAGTATTCTTTTCATGAGTATTTTTTTTTCATTATCAAAAGATTTTTCACATTACTCGGACATCCTGTAGAGTGGTGGATGATTTTGAAATTTGTAGAGACGCGTCAGTATCTAGGACCATTTGGCGCCTCCGAAATGTGTTTATTTTTTTACTTTGAACTTAAATTTTGTAAGATTCTATTATGGTAAGGATTTTAATTAAAAATAATGTGTGCCTCTATTTTACACCTAAATATTTTATTGTTATATATATATATATATATATATATATATATTATATATATATATATATATATATATATTTATATATATAATATATATATATTATATATATATATTTATTTATATATATATATATATATATATATATATTATATATATATATATTAATAATATTATATATATATATATATATATATATATATATATATATATATATATATATATATATATATATATATATATATATATATATATATATATATTCCAAATAAATAATTGCAATTTTATTTTTTTTTATAGAAAATGTAGAAATTTAATGATTTTTAGGCCCGTACGGCTTTATATTGGTTTAATTTTCTTGTTTTTTTTTTTTGATATTTTATATGATATGAAAAATTAAAGTAAGAATAAGTGGTTGTAATATTAGCACTGTACAGGTAAAAAATGTACGGACTTAACAAAACTTAATAAATCGTATTAAGATTTATATTTGACTTTATTATTTCAGTTTTTTACATTTTTTGTAGAATTATTGGTCATAAGGAATTTATATTTTAATATTTCTAATGAAATGATTATTTTAATTTCTGCTTAAGGTTAAAACATTTTATTTCATTTAATATTTGCTTGCTTTGGCAAACTTGGAATGTAGCGATTTCCCAGTAATAAGTCATAATTTAAAGTGCCAGAAAGTGAAGAAATAAACCAATATAACGTTTAGAAGGGTAAAAGTTTGGGCCGTCGTAAATTTTGTTATTTCATTACCAAAGAAATTACTTTGACTTTTACAAAATAAAAAATTCATAGCGGATTTGAAAATCATTTAGATAAATTTATTATATATTTATGAGCTATTTATTATTTGAATTATGTTTTTGGAACAAAAATAGCTGGCCTTATTATTTCAGCGTCATTTTCATTTTTAATTCATTGTTTGCCGCTATTTGCCAGCAATATATGTACTGCCTAGACCTTTCATGGACAGACGGATTTCAGTGTTTGACGCTAACATATAAATTTTGTAGATATCCTAATCGAATTTTACATTGAAAAATTTCTTGTTAATTTTTTTTTCTCTAACCTTGTTATAGGCTTAACTTTTTAGACATATTACATAAACATAAGAAATTTTAATAATTTTATTGCAAACATGGTGGTATAAGATGTCCTGGATTAAAAGTTTAAAAGTTTTAATTTTAAAAATTTCTTGCAGATTTATTTAGAAATTTGAAGGAAAATAATTTATTGGAAGTTATATGTGCCAATCAAAATTAATAAAATATATATAGAACTGATATAGGGTGTATCAGAAACTTAAAGCATATTTTTTTTATTTTAGATTTTAAAAATTTACCACTACTTTATTTATGACTTAAATTTTTTGTGGTATATTGGTGCTGTATAATAAATAAAGAAGGAAGAATTGCATTATACAGGGTGTATTAAAAATTTTGCAAAATATTTTTTCCGCTATTTTGAAATTTTAATTTCGAGGTTTTTGCTCCATAAGTTGTATTAAAAATTAAAAAAAAAACAATAATACGGCTGTATAACAGAATATGGCATTTTTGAAATCTACTTTAAATAATTCCTGCGGCAAAGTATCTTATCCATTTTTCTGTCTACTCTTCCCTTTTTTACAATTTCTTGCAAACTTTATTTGAATTTTATATACAAAAATTATTTACGATTATTCAGAAATTTATTTTACCCTTTAGAAGCCCGAGAGGCCAATCGGAAAAGAAATTTAAAAAAAAATGTACCCTAATGTCTTTTAAAATAAAAATAAAATCACAGAAGTAGTTCCAGATGGTAATTTCTTATTTAGACGTGTTAGTCACTTTCTTTTTGCAAATCGAAACAAAACATCTTGAATTAAGAAGTAAAGCAGTTGAATCTATAGAAGATCATTCGAACGAAGTTGAAACCATTCGTCCGGAAAAGTCCCTAAACAAGGAAAAATACTGCAATTACGTTTCAATAAATGGAACTTATGGTACTTCTGTTGAATGCTGTGCCCTTTCGGAGGTTTGTATTTTGAAATTTGAAATATACTACCTAGGAATAACTGAAAATTTACGTATAATTTCTGATTATCCAACTGTTCTTTGGAAAAACAACAATAAGAAGTAATAAAACTCTTTTTTTTCTAGAAATCCAAGCTCGAATCCTTTTAAACTTTTTAATTTAAAAGATTCCCGGATGTGGACTTTAGAAATCACTTAAAGAATTTTACGTTTCTACAAAATTTTTGCTTACCTTGTTTAAAAGGAATAGCGATGGTTTAAAAAATCATTAATTAAAAATTTACAGTAAATCAAAAAACCAAAAGTCATTTTTACAAAGTATAAAATACAAGTCTTGCAGTTATTAATTATGCATCACACCAAACTAAAGAAGAAGGTTTTTTGGGTTCCACTAAAAGTAACGCGCATATTTTAACCAAATATTTTTCCAATTTAAAGTCTTTTATTACTTTATCCTAATCATTTCAAAAGGAACAAATTACCCATTTCGGATGAACTTTGTTTAACTTAAAATTAATAGGTTTCAAGTAAAAACATAAGATCTTGGATTAATGTGTTTTTGTTTCCTTGTGTTGTTTTTGCCAAATCAGCAAAGTTAAAATTCAATCAAAAATTTGGTCTAACAACCCAGATCAAAAATCAATTAAAATTATGGATAAAAAACAAGATTTTATCCACAAGAAATCTGCTTGAAACTTAAAACAGTCTGAAAAAATTTAAAACTATAAAATCCACTATAGACTTTAATTCTATATAAGTTAAAAAAGTGGCAGGGAGAGTTGTTAAGAATACTATAAAATTATTTACTTTTGATGATACCATAGCCCCTAAAAATAAGAGACTTTAGACAGCAAGAAAAGTATTCATCTGCTTAAGAATGTCAAACATTTTTAAATTCCCATTTAAATAATTCTTGAAGTTTCAAAAAAGAAATTAAAAACACAATTTTTTTCTTTAACCCTGGATCATCGATGGCGTCCCAATTTATCAGAAACTTTTTTAACTACTTTTAATTTACTTGGTTGCAGTTATTCGCCTTTTGGAATGGACCTATTTATAATTAAAAAAAAAAAAATTCCTAAAAATTTAAGCAAAAATTAAAATTTCCAGATTCTCAAAGAGTATACTTTTTATTTAAACAATCTTTTGGAATACCTTGCTTATCCTACTTTCTTAGATGCTCACTCTGTTACAAATATACAGATTTTCTTTCTAAATTTGATGATATTACTTAAAACCTTTTTAAGATATTTTCTACTTCAAAATAACATCAAATTTCTGGTTACACAGTACACTGTCTGTTAAAATGCGAGGTCTTGGAACTCGAGACACAGCTCCCCGTTCAATATCGGCCTTTTTGGGCATCAGTGTGTGATGTTTCTGGGCTGCTTATCTCTATCTTACCTTCTTATGTCTCTGTCTCTAATAATTTGGATTTTAGTAAATGTTTAAAAAAATGGCTGACTTTCGTTAAATTTTGGAAATACAGCCCCAGAAGATTCTCCATTTTTTTATATCTTTATCTCTTACAAATAATGTCAGGGCCTCTTTCTTGCACTTCAAGCCACAGAAGTGTCTGGCCTAACGCACTTTCATCCACGTCATTGGGCTACCTTTTAGATCACAATATTTTCGTGTCTCTGTTGCAAAAAAAAGTGCAGGACGTGCCCTTAGGCACAAAGAAATAAATGATACTCTTATTGGTGCTTTGGTTTCCGCGGATTACCCAGCTTTATTGGAGCCTTTTGAGGTATGTCGCAATGACGGAAAGTGTGAGAAAAAAAG